>JAMAGW010000019.1:0-207706 GCA_023626355.1 Penicillium sp. S1602 | reverse complement strand
TTCCCTTAACCCTTTTCTTTTCTGGGTGGGGTGGTTTTTTTTCCACTGCATACTCATTCCCCCCCCCCCCCCCCCCCCCCCCCCTTTCCCCACTCTGCGCCACTCTATCGTTCCACTGGGCACTAAGCTAACATTTCCGGACCCAGGTCGACAACGCCCGTTCCAAGTTCAAGTTGGATGAGAAGATCCCTGAGATGAAATCCGAGGCAATGAACAAGTTCGAGGATGGCAAGAACAAGCTCGATGGACTCCGCGACGATGCGAAGAGCAGAATCAACTCGGAGATTGACAGAATGGACCGCACTGTTGAGCAGAAGGCGGCTGAGGCTAAGGGGTGGTTCGGAAGCAAGAAATAAATTTATGTGCCTGTGCTCTGAATAATGTTCAGGTCTTTTTCTTTTATGTTGGCGCTCTGGTATGAATTGAACATTGAATTTTATTATTGAATTGGATCTGTGTTTCATGCCCCTATCCACAGGTAGACCTGTAGTGTTTTTTTTTTTTTGATCGAGACTGCCGCGGCTTCAGGAGAACGTCCAAATTCAGGATCTGTATATGGATTTTGTGGGGTCGATCGATTGAGTTGATCGTATCAGGATAATTGTATATATCCTCGAGTCATTATAGGTTATTTTTGCATTAACAAGGCTACCAGTCCGTACATTGTTTGCAAATTGAACGGTCTAGTGGTATTGAGCCTGGACCCGTGGACAGTCACTTTCGAAATCGTCTTGACCAATACACACTGAGCAACTTTTTGCGGGACCCTGCGCCAACTTAGTGCTGATTGTGTATTGAACGGCCAGCGCTCCTGGATACTATGACGAATAGGCCAATCGATTGTACACAGATCATGTGCCCATGTTTATTCCCTCGGCACCGAGTGCCAGCGCAGCTGCCAGACCCTGGCCATCGGCAAATCTACCTGATGCAATACATGGCACCTTGAGTTCCTGGCGGGCACGACTTGAAAGAATAAAACCGAAAAAAAACTGATGATATCATGTTCTCCTACATGGCCGGCACATTCTAAATCGTCAATAGACAGAAGGTCTACACCTAGCTTGATCGCCGACTTAGCATGGGAAATTGTAGTGCCCTTGTGTAGGATAGTCAAGTTGGACTGCTTAAATTGACTGATCATGAGCCCAGTGTTGTTTCCTTCTGTCCCAACAATCTTTACCCCTCGTCGATGATCACCGGAGTTTAAGCAGAATAGTCTGGAGACTCTAGAGCGGGCGGCAATGCCAGGTTCACTGTGAAGGGATTAGTGGTCATCTCACGGCAGCGACGGATCTCCCCCCTTGAAGGTCTTCTGAGGTGGTTTGTGTCAGAACTGAAAGCTATATCAATCATAAGACAGCTTTCTTCGGTTTAGAAGATGGTAGTCCCACATAGTATTCCCAAGCACTAGCATTGATAACTGCGGCCGTGAGTTCTGCGTATCCGCCCCATTGCATGCCACCTTGGAAAATAGGAAATGATTCTGTGACGTTTGAAACCGACGTACAGACCAGATGGTAAACTCACTAGCAATGCCCAGTTTTTGTGTCGGTGTGTCATTATGTCGGCTAATTAGTGTGTGACCAAAACGGAAGTCTATCACCAAAGATCTTGAAATATCACAGTCAAAATTAAAACGAAAAAACGTGCAAAGGTCCTGCAGATATCAATAACTACTCGAACGTAGTAGGACAAGGTCAAGAGCCAGAAAGGAACCTCATTTGCCGAGGTTGAGTTTCAACAGCTTCCCACGGGCATCATAGTAGCGCGGCTAGAGATAAGATATCAAACACCATAAGTAAACTCAGATACGTATTGTGGGGAATAGCAAAAAGTCTAAGACACGGGGATGGAAAAGGTCCACGTCACATTGTTATTACTTACCAGAGTGGGACTTTCCTTGTTGGGCAGGTCCTGCGATAGTCCCAAGTACTCTGGTAACCTCACTCCTCAATTTGAATCAAAATGAGCTTTGTGCCCAAACACTAGTCTGGTATCAAGTTATGAGCCGCATGAATGACACAGACATGTAGCGTTTGAAATGAGGAAGTGAGTAGTCCTTTAGCCCTACGTCGCCAACATGATAGGCTTTATAGCTGGGCTAAGACCAATCTGTCCCACCCGAGGTCCACTGAGTGCTTGAATACTATTGAATCGCGGAACTTCGCGGCCCTTTGTAAGGTTCAGCATTCCTACGTGCAAATCAGTGGAACTCTCATTTCTGCAAGCCGTACCCATTTGAGGCAAACTTGCGCCAGCTGCTTGGGCTCACTGTATCTTGTGACATCTATGGAGACGTCCCGGATCTTGCAAATCATCTTCGGTAACGTATTGTGTCCATTCACAGCTGTTATAATGTGACTAAAATCGTTTCCTGGTTCAGTATCCTGCGTTGTCGGAAAACTATAAAAAGCCCTCAATCCCCAGTCCTCAGAAAGATTTCCAAGTCAATATTCCTTAATATTTCCATTGCTGACGAGCCATTCTCCCTTCATTCAATATGGATTCCAATTCTGTTACTCGAGAGTCAGTCGACGTGGTGGTCATTGGTGCAGGTTTGAGTGGTCTCCGCGCGGCCTTGAATATCCAAGCCGCAGGGTTCTCCTGTGTAGTAGTTGAAGCCACTGACCGAGTTGGGGGGAAGACGCTCACTCTACCTTCAAAGAAGAACGGTCCCGGCGTCAACGATCTCGGTGCCGCTTGGATCAATGACACCACACAAAGTGAGATGTTCAAACTCGTTCAGCATTATGGGCTTCAGACAGAAATTCAGATGGATAGAGGAAACGATGTATGGGTGCATGATGATGGTGTCATCTTATCCCCGCACGGGGTCTTACCGGTAAGGTTCTCTCTTTTTTATCATCCACTTATGAAGGCTCGATCTCTGGCGCTGACATTAAATCGGCGGTGGTGCTTAGTTGAGCGAGGAAGAGCAGGCTGCCTTAGGTCAAGTGATTGAAAAGTTCGCGGAACTATCTGCCGATGTGAAATTGGAAGATCCAATGGCAGGACCTGGTGCAAAGGAGCTGGACAGCGTTTCTCTGCAAGAATTTTGCCTTCGCGAATTCCAGTCTGAGGAAATTACCACTCTCCTGAATACTGTCAGTCTGTCTCTTATCGGTGTTGAGAGCAAAGACATCAGTGCATTGAGCTTTCTACACTCTTGCAAGTCTGGAACTGGCTTTCAAGCTGTGATCTCTGATGCGAAGCATGGAGGTCAGTATCTTCGGGTTAGACAAGGTAAAGAACAGAAACACCCGGGTCTCTCTGATGGTTCTATGGGGCTGATTTTCGGAAGGCACGCAGACTATCTCCCAGAATATGGCAAAGGAGCTTCAAGTGGGCTCACTCTGGCTTTCTACCCCGGTCACCCATATCAAGCAATGTTCAGAGACAGGCATCTGCAAGGTCCAGTCCACCAACAAAGCAGTGTTCTCAGCGAAGAAGGCCATTCTGTCTGTGGCCAGTCCTCTCTACAGCAAAATCAAGTTCTGGCCTCCTCTGCCGGCTGAAAAGCAGCATCTCGCCCAAGGAAACTTCCTGGGGTATTACAGCAAGATGATCTTTGTCTTTGAAAAGCCGTGGTGGCGCACTGCGGGACTCTCTGGGGAGATCAAAGCGCAGGAGCAGGGGCCTATCCTATTTTCTGTGGATACCAGTATCCCTGACGACGATCAGTGGTCAATTAGCTGCTTCATTGTCGGCGGCCGTGGCCTGGAATGGTCTAAACTGTCGCAGAAGGAGAGATATTCATCCGTCTGGAACCAGCTTCGCTCCGCGTTCGAGAATGTAAATCTAGATTCTGGAAAAATTGAAGTCCCGCAGCCAATTAACAGCTTGGAGTTTGAATGGACTAAGCAGGAGTTCTTCCTTGGTGGCCCTTGTCCGGCGTCGCCACCTGGCCTTCTATCATCTGTTGATGGAGACGCCCTTCGCAGGCCCTTCGAGAACATTCACTTTGTGGGCACAGAAACGTCATTGAAGTGGAAAGGGTATATGGAAGGTGCTATTCGCTCTGGAATTAGGGGTGGTGCCGAGGTTATTGAGGAACTTCAGAATAAGCATTGAGGTATCTCCCCTGGGAGGCCTTTCTTGGCTGTCGGTCTTTACATTCCTAAGCAAACTGAAATTTCAGTAATGAATCACAATTCATCAACCTGCTCTGATCAGAATGTGTGATAGGCGGCCACAAGAAGATAAGAAACTATTACTCTCCAGATAGTCCGGAAATGACTTCTTCGGCTTGCTATAGTTACCCATGATAAGGCGGCGCTTAAAAGACGATAAACGCGGCAATTGATAAAATATAAGATTCTAGGGGTGTTTTTGCGCTAGTTCCAATTTGTAGCTAGGCCATTTGGGTCACAGGTCGCATAAGATTCTGGGTCTCGGAGCCCGCGGACTCCATAAAATCTATACAGTACGGGCCTCACGCGCCACTTTTCTGTCTTTCAGGTGGAATTCAGTCTTCAAGTGGGACGACTATCATTGGCCTTTTTTGGAATACTTTTGTTAAAGAAATCTGCGCAGTCAACTGGCGCTATATTCTCACAAGGGAAGTTTGTCATATAGGGCGACTTTATGTACTTCAACGCGGGTATTAAAGCCGCGATACAGACGGTAGGAAGAAGCAGTAGAAGACTGAACGAGAAATCACTGGCAGTCCATTCATGCAATGCCTACATTCATCTCGTAGCGCCGCATGATAACCGCTAGACCATACGGCCCAAATACACGACCACTAGGATCATTCCAGAGGTGCTCAAGAAGCGAAGCAGCCTGTAAGCAGTGATGCATGTGAAATCTGTTAGACCGCAGACCGGCCTGGAGTAGCTGTCGTTGGTCTGGCCGTACCATACAGGAACCGGCTATTATCAAAGGACCCAGAAAAATGGTCTCGTAGGGGGATCCAGCGGCTTGCTCTGCATAAAATATGATGTTATCGAGATATTTCTGGATCTTCGCTAACGTTTGAGTGTCGCCCGATGCATCTGGGGCCATTGCCGTCTCAAGGTATAGGAACGTAGCCTCGCGGCAGAGATTGAGGGCCGTCTCCCGTTGGGACTGCAATTTTTCACTGGACACTGTAGATTCTGGAGGTTTCCACTCCGTTATCTGGACGTGAAGCGCATGGTACATCTCTAAGCTTGCCTGCGAGGCGTTTTGTTCTGTGAGACGTCGGGCGGCAAGAACCGCTATGCTGGGAAGAATGCCAAATAGCCCGTGACTGTCACCGAACACGAAGCCCCATGTATCGAAATGACTCATTTTGCCGAGTATGTCATCAAGAAATGTGTCCTGGGGTACGGTTCGGCAATCAATGGAACCGTAGGGGATGATATTGTTGCTGAGGATGAGATAGCGGTATATTTCCAAAATAAATGCGAATAAGCGTCCGTTCTCATCAGTACTAGATGGCAGTGGACTATCTGCTAATCGGAGGATGATTTGGCGGCTCGCGCGAAGGTGGTTGAACATCGCTCCTTGTTCGTCTCCAGATAGCGTCTAAACATTTCATTAACGAGCTTGTCAAGGATTTAGAGTATAGATGTTATAAGATTACCTCAAAGAATGAGAGCATAACCAGTGCCAATAACATTCGTAGCGATTGGGGCACATCCAGGGTGGTGTAGTTGGATACACAGTCCCGAATCGTCCTTATCACAATGGAGTAGTGTCTGTACGTCGCCAAATACACTTCTAGTCCAGAATTGGAGCACTTCATATGCGCCCCACTAATGGCCAACAATGAATGCATGAGCAAATCATCATTGCAGCAAAGAGGCACGAGGAAAGTCACCAGGGGGTTGTTGCTATCTGGAGAAGAGGTAGACAGGACGTTGGCCGTTTTATCTATGTAGTGTGTAAAGAGAAGGCTTGATGTCTCCGTGAGTGTGGAAGCCTTTGTTGGAGACACAAATGAGCTGGTGAGAATCGACCATTGAACCGACGGGTCGCAATGATCTGAACTTGTTTTACGATACTGTGACGCAGCACGGGGTATCGATTTCTGGGGCTTTCGACGTGAATCGGTAGCCGGCCAGACGCATTGCAAGCTGTTGCGTGCACATCCAATGCATGTTGGTTTCCTCTCGTTACACTTTTTCTTGCGCTGACGGCATGTGAGACACCCTGTTACGGAGCGGAAACGATGTTGTTTCGTAGGGACTCCGCTCGTCTGGGCTGGCGTGGGATCCACGGCAGTCGAAAATGGCGCCAGCATGTCGTACACACCATATACCACTAATACGCGGCCATGAGGGCGAGGAGCTAGCTGATAACAAGCTGATCTAGAACACGAGGTATGGAGCTAGGCGGAAGAGTTCGGCCTCATCAAGATCTGAGTCGATCTGGTAGTAGGGTCCTCCTTATCTTATCTGTAGCCGCGCTGTCTAGAGCGGAGTGGCGAGGACACGCCACGCCAAATGGCTGTAAGTCTTATTGTTACACATGGTCCCTCCCAGCGGTAGAAATTAGTTGAAGTATGCTTTGGCAAAGGCATAATGCACTCTGCGGGGAAAGATTTCAAAAACTACCCTGAACTCTGATTTGTAAACTTTCCAACTAAGATATCTAGGCCCGAAATCGACTCAGGCTTTAACTAATTAGGGTAAAATCTAGGCCAAGATGCGCTCTCTGTCTTCCAATTGACATGAAAAAAGGCTTACAGGTGTCAGTGACCCCAAGACTTCGAGAATACGCTCTCTGTCAGGTCTGACTTCCGTGATTAAATCCGGGCCGCTGTCTGAAACACGAAGAGCCTGCCTGACTCAGAACTGCAGTATGGTAGCGCTAGTGTGATTGAAATATGGTGTCCTCCAATTCACGTTCCACAAATTGCAAGTCGAAGACCTCCGAGTAGCTGTGACCATTTGTTAGCATTTCACAGTAATAGATATTTGGTTTCCCTACATCATCATTTTCCACGTCTCAAGGTCGCATTTACGAGCGTCAAAGCTCCAGTCAAAAGGTTTATTTGCTATAGGCTCATCGGTAGGGTCGTGGTACGTAGCTAGAAAGGTGTGCGCTAGGGCTTCGCCAGCACTCAATCTTTTCTTAGGGTCGAAGACAAGGATCCTCCCTAGGAAATCCAAGTCTTTATTCTATCAGTACAAAATAGTCTTGGTAATCACAATCGAAGGTATCGCTTACCATCTGAGGAGACATTAGGAAGAAGAATTGACAGATCCTGTTGCTCATATTTAGGAAGAGACAGGATGAACTGCTGGGCCTAGTAGTTAAGTAATAAGCATGGAGTAAGTGTCATTGCGGACTGTGCTGCCGACACTCACATTTTTGCTCGGAATCTGATCAATCAGTTCCTCTGTTGGTGTCCCAAGGATCTCAACGATGACACGTAATTGATCTACGTGGTCAACACCGGGGAATAATGGCTTTCCCAGTAACATCTCCGCCATAATACAGCCCGTGCTCCACATGTCTACTTTAAAGCCATACTTTTGCCAGGAGACCATGATCTCCGGTGCACGATAGTATCGTGTAGCGATATATCCCGTCATCAGAGGTTCGTGGGTCCGGGCAAGTCCAAAGTCACAAATCTTCAGATCACAATTCTCATCAATAAGGATATTGCTAGGCTTCAGGTCTCGGTGGATCACGCCTGCAGAATGAATATATTTGAGGCCTCTCTGTGAATAGTCAACTCAAGTTCACGTGAATTGACTCAGGAGTTGCAGACATACTAGAACTTGATATATAAAGTATTGAGTGAATCGTCTTTCCATAGGCCGTACGCTGAGGAGGGTCTGGAGATCAGTGGCCATAAAATCGGTCACTAGGTAACTGCATAGTTCACTGAGTGAGCATTAGGTGGAATGGGTGATCGTAGGTATGGAATACTTACATGTCCTCCCGAGGCGACACGAAAATTTCACTTAGCAAAATGATCTGGATATATATCAGTCGCACGCAAATTATGACCCTTTCCAAATTTACATACATTTTCATGCTGGAGGCCTTTTAGCAAGCTGATTTCTCTGTATGTGCGTTTCGCCAGCTCAATGTTGGTAAATGGCTGCGAGATTTTCTTAATCGTGACAGCGCGTTCAGTGACCCGGTCTTTCGCGGAGCTGTATATAATTGTTCAAATAAGCTTCACTTCGAGTCAAGACACACTTTATCTATTCATTCCAGTTGAGAAGGTGAGTACTTACCAAATAAGCCCGCGTATGTCCACTCCAACGGGCTGTATGTAAGAATATCTAATCCAAAACATATATTAGTATAAAGTGGAGACGCTCTCAACTCTAATAATGTGTTACCTGTCCGTAGTTTCGAAGGACGTTCCCAAAATAAGAGTTTTCGTAAAACTGGCCATACTGACTGGCAACGTGATTAGGCAACGTGATGGACGAGACTGGGATTACGGTAGAAGGGTAGTCATGGTCTTTGTATAATCATTCCATTCATAATGTTCATAAGTGGAGACTCCCAAGGAATCGAAACCAAAGTCATGACGCACATAACATAGTACCCACATGAATCACGCTTTGTGCACAGAGAACGATGATATATGACCTGAGTGGCTATAACATGCTAAGATAATGAGCAGCCCCTCTCTTCGGGGGCTTCATGAGCCGAGATAAAGACGGGACGGAAAGGCTGGTTTCTGCGCCATAAGCAGGACCCCTAAAGATCCCCAATCTCTAACAATAGGTCGTCGGGTTTAGCAATCCCTAACCACCTAACGGCCTACAGACTTGTCACTTACCGAATACTTTACCCCTAGCATCAGGCTGATTCAGCACCCAAGCTCCTTATGTTTCACGGAACCCCGTCCAAATTCGAAATATCCGTTGTAATATAACAGACGCGGTCAATAGCCAACTCAACGTAGGCCCGCAATTAATGCATTGCTCATATCAATTGGTTTCCTCAGAAATACATCCGGAATTACCCCAGATCAACAAGTAGCCATTGGCTTTGAGGCTGATTACTACTCTGCCGACCGCCCATTGCCGTTAGTAGAGGCAGAGTTCTAGCCATGGAAACCGTACCTAAGATCGTCCCGCTATCTCCAATCGGCTAGACCTGCCTGTTCCGGGATGATATCACACACTGTCTTTCTGAGCGGAGAATATGATATGATGCACCAATGAGGAGGCTAGAAATACTTATAGCGGGTAAGATTCAAGAGACAGTAATTTCCTGCCGTCGATTGAGCTCACGATCAGCTCCATCCCTGCTTCTGAGCTCCACCGCTAGCCACATCTTGGAGCTGAATTGTGGAGCAGTCGTGCTGCTCATGAGACCAAACACAAAGGCGTTTCCGAGTCTCTAAGCCTATTCCGGACCAAAATACCACCTACCCATAACACCAAGGGTCCATGCTAAAATCCGGCTGCCTCGTAGTTTAATCACTGGATCAGATCTAAGTTAAGTCAGATTGGACCAGCCTATAATAGTCATATTCCAGTGTACTGAATGATTTTGCTAATACGATTGGTCGCGAATTAGAAGGGCATGAAAATGCGGAGCAGATCCACCTTTTTGCTATTCCATGGTCCCGTTATGAGTTGAGTGATACTGTGGGCCACCAGAGGACTAACACCAGAGAAGTAGCACTTAACAAAGGGGGGGGGGGGCTCGGAGTGCTATTTTGGAAAAAAAAATATATATATACATCAGTCAGAGAGGGTTAGAGCTTGGCGGATGGGAGCTAGTAGGTTCTCTATGGATTCTGAAGCCCTTTCTTTCCACAATATACCTAGTGCTCTAAGCCGCTGTGACACGCTGAACGCTTTGCTCGCAAGTCAGGGATCGAATTTTAAAGTCTTGATCCTTCCATTGTGGGTCATTCAAGTCTATAGATTTCTCATTCTATATGAGCTACACCTTCGAGTTGTGCATAAGGTGTGCACCCCCGCATTCTGTCACGTCGACAACCGAAGTCAGAAGGTAGCCTAATGCAGCTGAGACTTTCCTGCCTTCTTGCTAGCGGCGAGAGCACCAGCCAGTCCAAATTGCGAGCCGACACCGTTAATACGATGAGTTGAGTTAAGGTTTTTGACGACAACCATCTGGTAACAGGTGGCCATACCTTCGCGAGAGGCGATGACGGACCAGGCGAGGAACAGCTCCCAAATCTAGAGTAGGTTAAGCTTCCTGAAAGTAGTTTGGTGGAGTAGGAAAACACTTACTCTGTACCATCTAGGTCCATATTTGGCCTTGATTGCTTCCACATTTCCAACCCAGTTGCGATACCATCTCCAGAGCGTACCAGAGTAGTGAACACCAACGGTATCAATCCTATTTATTGTCAGTAATCGCACCAGCGGAAACAGAAATCCAGATAAAACTTACCCTTTCAGTTCGAAGCCAGCTTGTTCCAAACATTTCACATAGTACCAAAGCGGAGTCGAAGCATCCGCACCACGGAAGATGTACTTGTTCAAATACAGACCCCAAATGAAATCCTCGTACTGCCACGCCTGACGTAGACCTGAAAGCTGAACATACATAGCCCCATCATCATTGAGCATGTCATAGCATTGGCGGAAGAACCCAGTAAGCTTACGGATACCCACGTGCTCGCCCATCTCCAATTGCGTAATCTTGTCATACTTTGTACGTGGAATATCGCGATAGTCAAGGCAGAGGATGCGGCTCTGCTGCTCAGAAATTCCGGCCTTGCGGAGAGCATCGTTGCCCCAAGCAGTTTGATTCTCCGCAATGGTCAGTCCAGTAACTTTAGCGCCGTAGTTGAGACTGGCGAATTTGGCAAGGGTTCCCCAGCCGCAGCCAATATCCAGCATGGTCTCGCCTTCTTTGAGGCCAATCTTCTCACAAACGATGGCCATCTTGTTATCCTGCATTTCTTCGAGGGATTCCTCCCTCTCCGGATCTGAGATAATGCCGGAGGTATAGATCATGCGAGGGCCGAGGAACCAGGCATAGTGGTCGTTACCTCGGTCGTAGTTCGGACGGATTTGCTCCTCGTCTTGGGCTTTGGTGTGGAAGATCACGTCAATGAAAAAGGTGAAAACAATGAACTTGAAAAGGTCCAAGGTGAAAGTGAACTTCGCCCAGTCGTGACGGTATTCCATGACCTCGAGTGCGTCACCGTTAAAATCTACCAAGCCGTCCAGGTACATTTCCGCGAAGGATTGCAGGGGGATCTTCTTGTTCCCGTGCCATATTGCTTTATCTTCTTCACGCTTAAAGGTCAAGTAATACTCAATGGGTCGTCCGGGAAGCTTGACTTTCTCGTTGGTGCGCGGGCTGCAGCTGGATTTCCAGAACCAAAAGACCACCAACAGGGGAAGAACAAGAATGATGAGAAGAACGAAGAACGTCGTCTTTCCTCCGCCGAGGAGGTAGGTTAGGAGGGCAGGAACTCCGATGAGAATGCCGCCTAGGAGGAGATTCGAGAAGCTCTCATTTCCGGGGCCGTCGGCTGGTAGCGGGGCATTGTGGATGGCTGAGGACTTTTGGGGAATTAGCAAAATTGAACGCGAAGAGGAGGTCAACGGCAAAGACTGACGCTGGTTAAAGCAATTCCACAATCCTTTCCAGTCTC
Organism: Penicillium sp. S1602; assembly: GCA_023626355.1. Taxonomy (NCBI): domain Eukaryota; kingdom Fungi; phylum Ascomycota; class Eurotiomycetes; order Eurotiales; family Aspergillaceae; genus Penicillium; species Penicillium sp. S1602. Next base: position 196,161 of record JAMAGW010000019.1, on the reverse strand, counting down.
GAGTTCCGCAGGTTTGGCTGCAGGAGTCTTGATGAAGTCGATATCGCTAGACAGCTCGACCTCCTTGACCCCTTTGGCACTCATTGTTGACTGTTCCCTCGAGATCTTGGGATTTGGTCTTCGTGTGGAATTGTGAACAAAAACGGGAGGGCCTTGCAGTAATGAATTGTAACTTCCAAGGTTCTTTCGTAAACAGGATCCTTTGTGGGCCACATATGCCCTCTTGGCGTGGCTGTAGTTTGGGTGCCTGGAGCGATAAAGGGCCCTTATCTGTAGCCGCGCTTATCGATAGATCGACACTAATCTGAGGCTACGGTAAGCCATATTTAGCACCGAGGTAAGACACCATGTGTAATAATGAAAATGGATTATTATTCATCAATTTATTTCCAAAACCGATGTGATGCATGATGTGTATTCCTTATTGTCTACAGAATATGCCAATATCTAGCACTATGATTATCTAAAAGATCAATCAGCGCATAAATACATAAATACATATAGTTGTACGCATTTAGAATTGTGGATTTTAATTGTCTGTTCTCAGTAGCAAGATGGATAAAGACTGTTGCTTTTGAACTACTGAGTCGGTTTTCGTTTCTAGGAGGCTTCGTAATCGCCACCTACTTTTGGCCAGCTTCATTCCGAGGAAGATATCGCCTGTTGTGGTATTTCCTAAGCCGAAGGGACGCTGCCTGCGAGGCTGCGGCTGGCAAAGAGAATATGAACAGTTTGAGAACAACATGAAAGTATTTCGGAGACTAGTGTTAATTTCCAGACTATTCCGCGCAATACATATTCGCATGAAGCATTTTCCAGTGATCCTCAATTCAATGCGGGTAGCTTTGATCTGCACTATTGGTAGTGGGGCAAGAAATGAAATACTAACTATTTATCAATCAAGGGGATTTCATTAACATGTATTTCGAGAATGACTGTATACTGTAGGCTCAAGCTTGTGCATGGTCCACTGCGCGCGACATTCCAATGCCGGGCGATCACCACAGCGACGAGAATATCATGCTGGAGAACTTATATCATTAGATTTTCCAATTTGTCTTTCAGGATTTAAATAATCTTCTTTGCTGATTTTTCTGCTTGAAACTTTGCAAAAGGACCATTAATAATTTATTGAATCGAGATTCAGTTCGTGTTCTAGACGTGACGCTACCGACGCGTCCCACTTTAACCCGAAACGCGAGTCGACGCGTCTCAGGGAGTTTTCACCCTTAAACAGTCTTACCCGCTCCACACTACACTGTTTCTTGCATGCATTTTGCACTTTCCTCTTTTTACACTGATTCTCGTTAATAACTTGGTATCTCTTACCCTGATTATATTTCAGTTCCATTTACCGGTCGCAACTTCCTCCACCCCTGGAATCCGCTCTCCGAAACGAACAGAAGAAATTGCAGCCGCGATGCCGCGCGTTACTAGGGCAAGCTGCCTTCCCCAAAGCCAGCCTGCTATTCAGATATTCACCAAGGCAACCAAGGCCGGTGTTACACCACAGCTGCCCGCTAAGAAAACCGTCTCACTGCCCGTTTCCCCGTCGAAAAAGAGAAAGCTCCAGGAAATCGAGAATGTCGACCGTCCGGGTCCGCAGTCTGTCGAAGAGCAACCCGACACTCCTTCTAAGACCCTCAAAATCAGCCAATTATCCGTTTCCTCTCCACGCAGCGGCCACTATGCTACACCGAAGCGCACCCCCAGTCGCCGGACTCGTGTGTCCACTATTGCGGAGAGCCCCTCGACTCCCGATACCCCCTCCAAACAGCGAACTCTCAACTTTGCGAAGGTTGTGCCCGCCCCGAAAGAGCCTGTCCTCGCACCTCGAGTTGCCTGTGTGACCGATTTTATGGATATGCATTCCGCTTTTGTCAAGGCCCTCTCTATTCACATCGCCCACAATGGCCCCATCTCTCCTGCCGATATTCGAGAATTCCTACCCAGCATCACTCGCATTTGGAAGAAACGCAAGGTTCAGACCAAAGACCTGCAGCGCCTTGTGTGGGTCTGGGATCACAGCTTGAAGGCCAAGGACATTTCCTACCGACTGGCAAACTACGGACTGGGCAAAGTATGCCTTGAGCGACATGTGCAGATCGACGAACAGGGCCCCGCTTTACAGGACGCATTTGAGCAGGCTTTCGATTTGCTTTGGGAGCAGACAGAGGATTCCTTGAAAGAAGTCAAGGAAGAGGATCGCCCCGCCATTTTCCTCGAGACTCTTGGCCTTGCTTGCATTCACGAATCCCTCACCCCTTTTACTGCGTTCCAGAAGGGTCAACAACGACTGCAGGACTTGAAAGGCGGTGTCATCCGTATGAAGACTGAGATGCTGCTTTCCGAGGGCAACCTGACCAACTCGAAGCCCTTGGCTGCTACCAGCAATCGTCGCCAAGGCCTCTTGGAACGATTGAAGAATAAGGAGCTACGCCAGTCCAAGCTCCCTCCCCCACCTACCAAGAAGGAGCTTGTCCGCCGCTCGGCTGCTGAGCATGTGGAGGAAGTTGCTGGCATCTTGGCCCTTCTGCGTCCGGCTGGATATGTTGGCACTGGTATCAAGGCCATGCTTGCCAACCAGCGCAAACCATTTAGGCTTGAGACTATCATCCAACATGTTCGGGATTCCATTCGCACCCCAATTCCAGCCGAGGAGGTCCAGATTTGCATTGAGATGCTGGCCGATTCGCGTGTGGCTGGCAACTGGGTCAACTTGGTGACTATCAAAGATATGCAGTCGGTAGTGTTAAAGTCTTGCAAGGATATTGCAGTCAAGGATATCAGTGCCAAAGTCGCCCTGTTAAAGGCTGATTGGGACAAGACTGCGTCCTGTGTGCCCGTGCCTGTCTTGAGGGTTTGAAAGACCTGTCGGTGGAATTTTTAATATTTTTGTTACCCCCGTCATCCGTGGAGCCGGTTCGCTCGCGGTTTTTGCATAAGCGTTGTGATGATACCCTACCTGTACTTTACCATACCATGTTCTATTAGCCTCGTCACGGAGGTGACATTAGCCATTAACCTCATACAAATAATAACTACCAATATTGAAGAAGAATTATACGTACCACCAGTAATCAAACGTCTTTCGCGGTCTAGACCTTGGACTGAGAACGCCATTGATTTTGATTTCACTTAACGCGCGACGCGTCTCACGTGACCGCGTTGACACGGCGCGTCTCCCTCATCTGCACCTTCCAACTCTCCAAGCTTGGTGACCATATTGTCTTTGCTGCATCTGCCGCAGCCTAAATTGACAAGATGTCTTCCCGACCAGATCTGAAGGTATCCTTTTACAATTGCCCAGTACACCTTCACTGACAAAAAAAAACTTACCGCTAACTGCCCCTGACAGGTTGACGATGAAGTCGGATTTATCCGCTTTTACAAATCTATCACAGACTCCGATGATAATGAAACCCTTCGAATCTTCGACCGCGGTGACTGGTACTCCGCCCACGGTGCCAATGCAGAATTCATCGCTCGTACCGTTTACAAGACCACCTCTGTGCTCCGCAACCTCGGCCGCAGCGAAAGTAGCGGTCTGCCTTCAGTCACCATGACTGTAACTGTATTCCGCAATTTCCTCCGCGAGGCTCTTCTTCAACTCAACAAGCGTGTCGAGATATGGGTGTCGGGTGGTGTAGGCAAGGGAAACTGGAAGCTCGGCAAGCAAGCCAGTCCCGGAAACCTACAAGACGTGGAGGACGAGCTTGGCAGCGTGGGTGCCTTATCAATGGACTCCGCGCCCATCATCCTTGCAGTCAAGATTTCCGCCCGTGCCGGCGAAGCGAGGAACGTGGGTGTCTGCTTCGCGGATGCCAGTGTGCGCGAGCTCGGAGTTAGCGAGTTCCTCGACAATGATGTCTACTCGAATTTTGAGTCTCTGGTGATCCAACTCGGTGTGAAGGAATGTCTCATCACAATGGACTCTACACGAAAGGATGTGGAGCTGGGCAAGATTCGCGCTATCGCTGATAGCTGCGGGATTGCTATTTCCGAGAGGCCGGTAGCGGACTTTGGGGTGCGTGACATCGAGCAGGATTTGACAAGACTGTTGCGGGATGAGCGGTCCGCCGCCACGCTGCCTCAGACTGAGTTGAAGCTGGCTATGGGCTCTGCGGCCGCTTTGATCAAATACCTGGGCGTCCTGACCGATGCGACCAATTTCGGCCAGTTTCAGCTGTACCAGCATGATCTGTCACAGTATATGAAGCTGGATGCTTCTGCTCTGCGAGCGTTAAATTTGATGCCCGGGCCCCGTGATGGAGCTAAGAGTATGAGTTTGTTCGGTCTCCTTAATCACTGCAAGACGCCGGTGGGAAGTCGTTTGCTGGCGCAGTGGTTGAAGCAGCCCCTCATGGATCTCGCTGCTATTGAGCTCCGGCAGCAGCTTGTTGAGGCTTTCGTTGTCAATACGGAGCTGAGACAGACTATGCAAGAGGAACACTTGCGTGCCATCCCTGATCTATATCGCCTGGCCAAGCGCTTCCAACGCAAGCAGGCTAACCTGGAGGATGTTGTTCGAGTTTATCAAGTAGCAATCCGTTTGCCAGGATTTGTCCATGCCCTGGAAGATGTGATGGATGAGCAATACCAAATTCCGCTGGATAAGGAATACACATCCAAGCTCCGAAGTCATTCCGACAACCTGGCTAGGTTGGAGGAGATGGTGGAAACTACAGTTGACTTGGATGCCCTTGAGAACCACGAATTCATCATCAAGCCTGAGTTTGATGATAGCCTCAGGGTCATCCGCAAGAAGCTCGACAAGATGCGCTACGAAATGGACCAGGAGCACCGCAACGTCGCCAAAGACCTCAACCAAGATATGGAGAAGAAGCTATTTTTGGAAAACCACCGTGTACATGGCTGGTGTTTCCGTGTTACTCGCGCAGAGGCGGGCTGTATTCGTAACAAGAAGGGATATCAAGAATGCTCTACGCAGAAAAATGGTGTGTATTTCACCACCACGACCATGCAGTCCCTTCGCCGGGAGCATGACCAGCTGTCATCCAACTACAACCGGACCCAAACTGGACTTGTCAGTGAAGTGGTCAATGTCGCCGCTTCATACTGTCCCGTCTTGGAGCAGCTTGCCGGCGTCTTGGCTCACCTTGATGTTGTGGTGAGCTTCGCCCATGCGTCTGTTCACGCTCCTGCTGGCTACGTTCGTCCTAAGATGCACCCTCGCGGCACAGGAAACACTGTCCTCAAGGAAGCCCGTCATCCCTGTATGGAGATGCAAGATGACATCTCTTTCATTACCAACGATGTCTCTTTGATTCGGGATGAATCCTCCTTCCTTGTTATAACCGGTCCCAACATGGGCGGAAAGTCAACATACATCCGACAGATCGGTGTGATCGCGCTCATGGCCCAGACTGGCTGCTTCGTACCCTGCTCCGAGGCGGAGCTGACTATCTTCGACTGCATTCTTGCCCGAGTAGGTGCCAGTGACTCCCAGCTCAAGGGTGTGTCCACATTCATGGCGGAGATGCTCGAAACCGCCAATATCCTCAAATCAGCCACCTCCGAGTCTCTTATTATTATCGATGAACTCGGCCGTGGAACCAGTACCTATGACGGCTTCGGTTTGGCATGGGCTATTTCGGAACACATTGTCACCGAGATCCGATGCTTTGGCCTCTTCGCAACTCACTTCCACGAACTCACTGCGCTGGCCGACCGATACCCGAAATCAGTCAAGAACTTGCACGTCGTGGCATTCATTGGAGATGGCAACGACTCCAACGGTGACGCTGAGGCTGAATCGAAGAAGAAGCGTCAGGTCACTCTGCTTTACCGTGTCGAGCCAGGAATTTGTGACCAGTCCTTCGGTATCCATGTTGCCGAACTCGTGCGTTTCCCTGACAAGGTAGTCAACATGGCTCGTCAGAAGGCCGAGGAACTCGAAGACTTTACCTCTGCCACTGCTGATAATGCAGAGAAACAGCCTGCTTCGCTTGATAAGTACTCCCAGGAGGAGGTCGAAGAGGGCAGCGCTCTGCTGAAGGAGATGCTAGTGAAGTGGAAGGCGGAGATCGAGGGCAAGGACTTGTCATCGGATCAGAAACGGCAGATCATGCGTGATCTGGTCAATGCAGATGGCAAATTACAAGCGAACAAAGTGTTCCAAGGCATCAAGGCTTTATAGGGGTATTGGATTGGAATGATTAGGCTTAGGGCGGAGTATGGCGTTTACAGGGGTGTTTAATATGTGTATCAATGAGGAGCCTATCAATCAAAATTTCGGATTTAACATATTTGATGTCATATAGAAGCATACTACAGTACAGTATTAGTGGAAGATTTGATTCGACTAGTTCATATAAAGTTGACCTGCCAAGCTCGGTATAGATCAGAGTCGGTCACGTGGGGCCATTGTCCACCTTGAATGGGGGTCTAGACACCGAACCTACCGCGCCTAGGACAAACCAGCAATCAACGCTTCCCCAAGATTGCATCTTTCACTCGTTTATATCCAGCATCTCAATTGACACAGATCATCAAGACCAATACCTGCGAGCTTACTCGGTCCTTCCAAACCAACGACAAAACAAACACCACAATTTGACTTCCCCACAGCTATGCGCGCACACTGAAACGCGGTACCGCTTGAACCCTGATTCATGCACCCCTTTTCCATCTTAACTCTTGGGATTTTTGTCGCGGGCTACACCACTGCCAGGTGGGATCTTGTTACCCGTCTATACGAATTAGCTATTTTTGCGTGGGATCACGGCGTTGTGGTAAGTTCCCCTGTTCATGCCCGAAGCCCCTCCGTTCCCGCTTCAACCTCAATGCGCTTCCATTGGACATGAGCTGACAAATATTCGTGATTTAGACACGAACATTGAAGGGATTCCTTTTCCTGTCTGTCTTTTTCTTCCTCCTTGTCCTTCCTATCAACCATCTAGCCGCGAGAGAGGGTCAATTGGTGAGCTCCCGAACGAATGCAGACGAATATCGAACATTGTCCGCCTTTTTATCATAACAGGGCATCGGTTAACGGTATATGTTTCTATTAGCATCCGCGCCACGTGAATCTCGGCGTCTCCGCCCGGGAACAGCTACGCCGCCGAGGCTCCTTCTAATCGGCGAGTGGAGGATGACAACATGATCATGAGTGATGGCTTGCTGCGAGTATTTTGGCCATATGATCTCCCGCGATCGTCATCGACGGGAGTGATAGTCGGATGGCGCAACTCGGAGCTGGATTTATTCGTGCTCACGGTTTTGGAAGATGTCGAGGTAACAATTGCGCCTCGCCTAAGCTATAAACAGAGCTGACAATTATCTGTAGCCACGGAATGTGGACAATGCACTTCGGGCTGGTATTCTTTTCAGGAACAGCCCGCATCCTATCGTCCGCATCTTCAGTCTCTGTGGTCGATCTCAGATGCATGTTCTCGGTTCGACAAATCCAGATACACCACCAACTTCGTTCAATCCCGCCCATCTTCATGTGACGACACATCCACCTTCAAAGAACCAGATTCCGCGCATCTACTGCCCGCCGGAGGCGAATTTGTCGGTCCAGGTTATTATGTTTCATCGTCCGCATCCAACACGCATGGAGTACATGTCTTTAGACCCGATCGCCCTTGCTTTGGGTGATAAGGTGAAAATGGTGGAAAATGGTGGGCCGTTATCGGGTAAAGTTGACTCAGAAGAGGAGAAGGAGAAAGCACGGTATCGTGTGCTTGTCGACAAACTGAAATATCATACTGTGGTGAAGCATGTGCCATCGCAAAAGGAGCAAGCACTTCCGCTGATAATCAGCCAAATGAACTGTGCCTACGAAATGAGCCAACTGATGCACAAAAATTGTCACCTCATCGGAGTGCGCGCAAAGCGTAGCATGAGTGTTGGAGAACGTGTGGTGGAATCAGCAACAACCCTCTGGGGTCTATTCGTCCTTTTTATTGCACATATATTCTGGCAATGGATTTGGCCCGTTATCACTCGAGTCTTTGTCATCGGTCTCGTGGGACATCGATCAGTTGCAGAGATTGTGTTGCAGGTTCTTGAGTGGCGAGCCCGGCCTGATGCTGCTGCAATTAAAGACATCTCGGCAACAGCTCAGCAGGTTGATATACGGCTACAGCAGTTTTGCTACTGGCCCATACAATATGTCAAGCTACGTCAAAGAAAGGACAATTGGGAGAGCGTGACTACCAGCCATCCAGATTATATTCGGTTCTATAATAGTTTGTGGCTCGTGGCAAATGATGTGATTATCGGGATCGCTCTCGGCTCATACATCATTGACAACGCCAACTGGGTGGCTTCACAAATCAACACCGTTCTCACTGGATGGACTGTGGTAGGATTGCAACGCACCATCTCATGGTTGATGGATTGGCCCGCTGGCTTGAAACTCAACAACGAACTAGCGGCTTTCCTGGGTGACTTGTTCCTCTGGGTCATTGAGAATTGGGCTGCATGCATCGCCAACCTTCAACCCTACCTTCCTCATGTTATCTACATCATCGGCTGTTCCAGTTTTGCCGGGGCCAGCATGCCCATCGCGCTTTTCTCCGACCTTCTCTCCATCCTGACCGTCCACATCTACTCCTTTTACATCGCTTCTGCCCGGATCTTCAACTGGCAGCTTACCATAATCATCTCGCTCTTCCACCTCTTCCGTGGCAAAAAGCGAAACGTCTTGCGCAACCGAATCGATTCATGTGATTACGACCTCGATCAATTACTTCTTGGCACAATTCTCTTCACAGTGCTCTTCTTCCTCCTTCCTACCGTGATCGTCTTCTACTTGACCTTTGCATCCGCCCGCATGTTGATCATTTCTATGAAAGCCGGCTTCGATACCTGTCTGGCATTCCTTAACCATTTCCCACTCTTCGCATTGATGTTGCGAGTGAAAGACTCGATGCGTCTTCCTGGTGGCATTCGGTTCGAGCTCCGAGAGGAAGTGGATAAACGTTCTACAGATGAGGAGTCCTCCACTATCTCTTACATTCATCTAGAAGTACGCTTGACCCAACTGTCCATGTACCATTGCATACTAACATTGTATCTAGTCCATTCCACTACCTCTCCGCGCCATGTTTGATCAATACTTCCAACTTGGCCACCGACTCCGCAAACATTACCTAGCACCTAGTGTCATCTTCTGCCTCGTCACTGGCCGTTTTGTGCCACCTATTCACCGCCGTAACCTGTACAGCATGCAATATAGCATGTTACCTGCGCGTCGCGCGGGCATGGCCGAAGTCTGGGCACTGCTTACGCAGACCAAGAAAAGCGGGGGTGGCAGTGGCGGTTCTGGGTCAATGGCAGGCAGCATGGGTACTTTGGGCCATCCAGTACCCAAAGTGCCTCCGAACTTTGGTCAGAGTGATGTCCGGAGACGGGGTCATCGGTGATGACTAGGTTTCTTTTGATAATGCCCTGGTATATAGTAACTTTAATGGATTATTCTAATTCTTTTTTTTACGCTTAACATTTCATTTCGGTGTTCTTGTATTTGCAAGCTTGAGCACTGGGCATCTACTGAGGCCCTGTTTGAGGTTATGTTCACTCTGGAACTCCTTTTACTTGAGAATTCTTTCTACTTTAGCTATACATGGTCTGTGGCTGGGCTCAGATGAGAGATTATTGCGCGGCCTGTTGGTGATGTTTGCATTTTGTATACAGTCCTGAGTTTATACGCTTGCATCTCTTCTTCTTTTGGGAGCGAGCCCCTTAATCGAAAACCACAAAATTAGTTGAAACCCTCAGTAAATGACCGGACGTAGAGTAGATGAGTGATTTTGATTCAGCAAAAAAGCTATCTGAAGTATCAAAGAACATACACATCAATATATCGCTTCATTAAAGCCACAATAGACATTGAAAATTCAATCCTAGGCATGTACTCGATATTATTACATATATGGTACATAACGCCGTTCGCCACGCCTGGCCTTTTCTCATCCATGTACCCTAATCACCATCTGACATCTCACTAGCCTGTAAGAATTCACTCGGCCGCAATGTCCTGTACTATCACTCTGGACTCTTCATCAAATGTGACCGAAACAGTACGACACTTCCCTGTGTCTGGCACTCTATGGTCATTCGAAACAAATTTCATAAACCCTCCATGGGTCACAAGAGCAATATCAGGTCGATCACTCCCCTCCAGCTCTTCAAACTGTTCCTTCAATCTTTGCTGCACCGCGCGTCCTCGAAGCTTCAAAGCCTCCTGTTCAGGTACATACCGACCCGTTTTGGCAGGGAAGGCAGAGTCCTGTTCGAGCAAGTCCCATGACAGATAAGGAAATCTTGATCGCATGACTGACCACTCGGAGCCTGTATCACAGGGACGTGCAGAGTGTGCCTGGATATCAGGCTCTAGAAGGAGTTTTGCACCATTTGGCACGCCGGAGTTGTTGGCGAAGTACTTCTCATCCAGGGTCTTTTGGAACCCGCCCAGTGCTGTGTGAAGGGCACGTGTAAGAGGTGATGTAAGTACCAGACCAACGCTTCCACTGTAAGGAAAGTCGTGAGAGAGGTCCTCTGCTTGTTTAATTCCCCTCTCTGTCAATATCGGGTCGAGGATTGTTGTGTCATGGCCGGGATTATGGATACCCTCGGCATGCCGAACGAGATGTAGTCGGAAAGGCATTATTTTGTAGATGATTATCTCAGAATATTAGGGGAGATTGACTGGGGAGGTATTTCCGAACCAAGTCAAGCGAAGCTGGTTTTTTTGCAGGTGACTCGTGACGCGGCTGAGTGTTCAAAGGCAGAGATAGGAGAGAAAGTGGCACTTGGGCACACGGCAACTGATCTTTGCTGATCAGGTCATCTCGGCTTCAAGAGTGGGTCGGAAACCCGCACACTCTCAGGTGGGTAGGTAGTGGGGTTAAAGATAACTGAGAAGGGAGGCAAAGAAAGACATATATATCGGGATATATAGAGTCAGCTATATTGATACTACCTAGTGAGCATTTCATTCATTCGGTAACACTTGACTGTTTGATTGTATTCTTCATCCGAGATGCTACGCCTATCGAAACAGCACTTTGAATCGATCAAAGATTTATTATTTGGGACGAACCGAAGCCATTCAGAACGCTAATTGGATACCCTTGCGCTAGCCCAGATCAGGCATGCGATGCCGGGGATAGGAGCTTTTTATTTGAACACCACAAAATTAGTTAAACACCCTTAATAACCGCATTTGAAGTAGCGCAGTAATTATAATGCAGAAAACATATTATCTCAAGTATCTAAGGATACAGCATCATCTCGCTTAATCCGCATCAATATATGAGATAACGCTTTATTATAACCATGATGTAAGTACGAAAAGGTAGCTCAGTGGGTATCACTCTTTAATCACCTTCAAATTCCAGCGTAGTCTACAGAGTAACGTGAGCAAGTAGGTACCTGGGTATGTACTCAATAATATTACTCTCCGAATTTTGAATACTACGCTACTTTGAATGAGGTTAGTAAGGGTGTTTAACTAATTTTGTGGTGTTTAATTAAAAAGCTCCCGGGGATAGGTCCCGTCTGAAGTCTAGATACGGATATTATGTCCGAGATATACGCTAGTAAAAAGATATGATCTAAGATTCGCTGGGCGGCCTTGCTCTTTATGTTGTGTTTGGAAGCGATCGGCTGTGTTTTCTAACTTTCATGGTGATCTGATGTGGAAACTGTTCATATTACAGAGTGGTGGGATGGTTTGCGCTACTTGTGCCCAACGCCCCACGCGAATATGGTCTCGTAACATAAACTTTGGAACAACCCGATCTGCATTCAGCCCTACTCTGGTCCCTGCACCTGTAGAATTTTTGATTTAACCTTAGAAGATGCTTTATTATAAGTTTGTTATCTTAGCGTGTTCTTGCGTACAATTTAGGGTATTTATTTAGCAACTTGTGACACTTATGCCAGCTCATGCAATAAACATAGCAGAAAAAGTTGCTTTGCTCAGTAACAAAGCAAGCCCTGGAAATGACTATTATATGCTCAGGATAATCCTCAGGTCAAATTGCCCAGTCAACATAGAAATATTCTCAGCATTTTCGACGAAACTGTTGAATGTCTCGAAATCCGGCTAATGATATTTAAATGCGGTTTATCTCTAACATGACCTGACCAACCTGATACCTGAGAACTCGGGGATACTTATGGTTAGGCAGATTTACTGTCTTCCGAGGTCACGAGCATGGCCAATTTCAAATGTTCAAATGTTCGCTCATTACAATGATGGCAACGGACACGGGTGCCGAGTCCCCGATATATATACATGCCTACGCCCAAATTTGACACTAGTCAAATTTCAAATGCGATGCCGCTCATAGAATACAAACACAAAATAAGAGTGGAGATCATACAAGAGGAGCCGAATCAAGACTTCTTGAGAAACTCTGCATCAGTCTCACTGCTGCTCTTTCGAGCGTCATCCAGCATGCTGTCCATGCCTTTTTCCTTGAGTGCTTTCTAGGAAGGGTGATTTATTAGTTTCGGATCCTTAGACAAGGGATCTGGCCACGACTTACATGTAAGCAGGTTTTGTACTTGGAGAACAGCTCATCACAGTCATTTGATTTGGTGTTGCCACGGAGGTATTCTATTCAGCGTTAACACTGTTTAGCCCTGAGAAAGGCCTAGATAAACATACTCTCGCTGTACCACTTAAGGAAACAAGTGTCGTATTGTCTAAAGTGTCATGTTAGTCTATCCCAAATCCCTGAGGCAGAGGCAAAATGCCAACTCAAAGCTTACTCTTTAGTCTCGTTGCATTCCGGGGCAATCGAGGCAGCCATTTTGGAGACTTATGGGCGAGAAAGATTCGGCAAGGTTAATATTCAGGGTAACTTCGTTAAATGTAGGTTTTAAAGAGGCGAAATCAAGAATGGCTGGAGACGAAGGAAAGAGCGGTTGGCCACTTCGACCAATCAAAACATCCATGGCCGACCCTATCTGTTTGGGGTAGGCGGTCAACCGCTGCCATTTCTCTGATTTCTCTAATCAACTTTTTTCGGAGCTTTCCACATCCTCACGCCAGCGCAACCTATTCAGTCCTTTTGAATTCGGTGGTTTGAGGTCAGCCCATCATGGACTCCGCGGAGTTTGCCCCTTTCCAGGACAAGGTGATTGCCGCTGTGTTAAATGTGTCTCGCACCGTGGGTCAGCTCGCCTCGGAGGATTTGAATTTCCATCGCAGCTCTAGCAGCGATTTCACTGAGTTGCTCGATGAGGAGAGTGAAAGGGTTCTTTCTTTGACTTCGGCAGTGTTGAAAGCGGCCACGAATGGAACAGATCTCCAAGCGCCGAAGCTGAAAGATGAAGATTCGATCGAGGACAACTGGCGCGGCGTGGTCGACGTGATCGACTCGCTTCTCGAAAAGGCGGATGCGTGCCTCGATGAGTTTACGGGTGTGATCAAGAAATTGAGTCCGTCGCAGGAAGAACAGGCTCCCATCGCAAGAAAGACATCGAAGTTCCCGACTATCTACGACTACGGCCCGTCAAAGATCCCGAAGCCGCAGTTGCTCTTTGATCAGAAGGTTGATAATTCAGACCTCGGCCCTTTCCGCCCTCTCCTTAAAACCAAGCCACATGCGATTGTGCCGTTGGAAAAATCGTTGCAGACACAGCAGATTGAAGGGAAAGAAGGCTACCCCAGCCCTTACGAAGCCGAGATCCGCGCTGCGCAATACCAGAAGCCAGTCTACGAAAGCTCACCCCCGATCGACTATCTGCCGTTTGAGGACACAACTGCTACATTGGTCGATACTTTGGACGGAGTCAAGGAAATGCTTCAAGAGCTGAAAGAGGCGAAGGAAATCGCGATTGATTTGGAACATCATGATGTGCATTCTTATCACGGTCTTGTTTCATTGATGCAAATTAGCACACGGAATAAGGACTGGATCGTTGATACCCTGAAGCCATGGAGACAAGAGCTTCAAATTTTGAACGAAGTATTTGCAGATCCCTCGATTCTGAAGGTCTTGCATGGTTCCACTATGGATATAATCTGGCTTCAGCGCGATCTGGGCCTGTACATGGTTGGCATGTTTGACACTTTCCACGCAGCATCTGCATTGGGATACCCGAAGCGGAGCTTGAAGTATCTGCTACAGAAATTCGTCAACTTCGAAGCCGATAAGCGATACCAGATGGCCGATTGGCGTGTCCGCCCACTTCCATCCGGCATGTTTGACTATGCCCGCTCTGATACCCATTACCTTCTTTTCATTTACGACAATCTACGAAACGAGCTCATCGAAGCATCAACCCCGGATGGCAACCTGATCGATTACGTCAATGAGCGATCGCAGAATGAGGCGCTCCAACGATATGAGCGCCCGGTATATGACGAGACGAATGGACACGGCCCAGGGGGGTGGTACGACTTGTTGACTCGCAATGCAGGCGTACTCAGCAAAGAGCAATTTGCTGTTTTCAAGGCCGTGCACAAGTGGCGCGACGAGGTTGCACGAGCGGAAGACGAGGGCTTCCAGTGTGTTTTCCCGAAACATATGCTCTTCCGGCTGGCTCAGACCATGCCGCTTGATATGGGCTCTCTGCTTCGCACCTTATCACCTATGACTCCAATCACCAAGGAACGCATCGACAATCTTCTGGAAATCATCAAAGAAGCCAAGGTTGCTGGCCTCACTGGCCCCGAATGGCGTGACATCGCACCGCCGCCAAAATATGCTCCAAAGCCCATTGCAGTGGAGGATGCGGACTTCCCTATTGCTGAACGTTACGAAACGTCTCAGTTCTGGGGTAACACTCTGGATATTCCCCAGCCTACTGCTCCTCTGGAGTATTCTCTTGCCGCCTCTACCGAGGCACTCAGACTCTCTCTTCCCTTGCCGCCGATGCCATCCACCGTTGCTGAAGCGCGACAGAAGTTTGTTGATGTGAAGATGGAGCCGGTTCCGTCTCCCAAGGCGGAACCTTCACCTATCGCAACCCCCGAGGCACCGGAGGAAAAGAAGGTTTTCACTGTCAAGGAACTTGGCGGTCCTCGCAAGCGCAAGGTCACCCCTGTTGATCAGCCAGAGAAAGATCTACTAACTCTCGATGGCTTTGATCACGACAGCATGGACGAAGAGTCCGAGGCAAAGCAACGCAAGAAGGCCCGGAAAGAGAGAAAGGCCCAAAAGGCCAGGGAAGCCGCTCAGGCTCAGGCCGACTCTACTCCGTTTGATTACGGTGCCGCAGACTCGGTCTTACACGCACCCTCTGCACAGGCCCCTGGAATGCAGTCCAAGCATAAGAGGGCTCATAACCCTTACTTGAAGGCGCTTGAAGCTCCATCGGGTGTGCGCCATGGCAAGCGCGAAATCGCTGGCAAGTCTGTTACATTCCGCAAGTAGAAGTCTCGGTCATTGGAGGCTTTATTCTCTTGCTCTAAAAGCATGTTTGGGGTTATGTCTTTTGTTTTTTTTTTTATTGTTCATGTAAGCATAGCGATACCCGTGCGCCACAGGAAGACTCTGGGATTATTCTGTATGTACCTATAGAGGTTGGGGTTCCCCTGACAATGAGATATGTATCTTAAAACCATTGATCGACTTAGATACCGTGGAAAAAGTTGGACTATGGGAGTATCTAATACAAAATAGTCAATCATGCCGTTATAAACCCACCAGACAATTTAGATGTAGTTCAATGCCCCATCGCAATGGGCTTATCCTGAGATTTCATCCTCTCCTCAATGATTTGCTTACGCTCCCGTCTCAAATTGTTAGCATACTTTACTCCAAATCCATGCTCAAACACCTCTTGGACTTCTTCAAGCACAAGTCCTGATACCTCAGGATAGAAGAAATACAGCCAAATCCAACCAAAGCCACAAATGCCCGCGAAGAAACCAAATGCACCAGACGGCGTCATAGACTGTATCATGGAAAGGAAACAACTGGAGATAATGACATTGCTGCCCCAGTTGGAACATGTGAGCCACATGGTGCCCATGGCACGCACCTCCAGGGGGAAGAAGTCGGTACTCATCCATGCGGTATTACCGACAGACACGCCGTAGAAAACGACGTACCAGATGATGAAGACAATCACTGCGATAGCGGCTGGTGGTACCCCGCTAGTTGATTCGAGAGTTCCTGATTCAAGGTCGAATGGGATCCATTTGAAGGCAATCGCAATCGCAATCATACCGGCAGACATTCCCCAGGTCGTGGATAGTAGAAGACGTCTGCGGCCCATTGTGTCGATCACCATCATGTTGACAAATGTCATAATAAAGTTGGTACCAGCAACTACCAGGCCAACTGCCATAGGGCTACTGAATCCAATCGTACCAAAGAGGGTTCCACTGTAATACATCAAGCCATTGAAACCGGACAGCTGGGAAATAACCATCAGTCCGCAGGCACTGATCAGTGCACGGAGGTTGCTGGGGACGCAGTGTAGCTGCTTGATTTTGCTAAACGTGGTACCACCATCGTTGATCTCACGGGCTTGGTCACAAGCGACCTGAATTGATAATTGGACAGCATCGATCTGCAGCTCATTTGCTCCCTTATATATCTTCTTCAAGACCACGCGGGCTTCCTCTTCACGACCTTTATAGATCAAATGACGAGGAGACTCGGGACAAAAGGGCAACAACACGGCAAGAATGATGGCCGGCACAGCACCAAGTCCAACCATATATCGCCATCCATGATTGACGCTGGCGAATGCTGCACCGATTGCATACGAGATGACTTGGCCGCCGGTGATAGACATGTTGTTCAATCCGATAAGCTTTCCACGCGATTTGGCTGGTGCAATCTCCGCCACATACAGCGGCAAAACCATGGCTGCTGAGCCAACACCGAATCCAATAACAACGCGTCCAACGGACATTTGGGCGATGGTATAGGCAGCCGCTTGAAGGACGGCACCGACTATGAACAAAGCGCAACCTATATAGATTGCCATTTTGCGACCAAACTTGGATCTATTCGTGAGCTGCTGCGACAATGGGAATGCAGAATGGAAAGAATTTAGGACGGAAAAGAAGATCTCGACGTACCCTGTCTGCCGTGTTGCCGGCAAAGATAGCTCCGAAGAAGGCTCCTCCAGAACAAAGGGATGTGATGAGCTCTTTCTCGTTGCTGGTTATGGGTCTGTTGTTCAGATCACTGCCCATGTATGCGGTCGCTCCCGATATGACGCCGGTGTCATATCCGAATAACAAACCCGCCGTTGAGGCGGTTAGAGCGACCATCCACACATACCAGCTAATTTGGATATCATCGACGCTAGTAGCGATATCATCTATGTTTGTCCCAGCTTCGACTTTTTCAATGTGTACGTCGTCTCCGAAATCAACATCATGGGCCGATTTTAAATGCTTTGTATTGGCCCCAGTCTCCATAGAAGCCTTATCAAACGAGGACATCTTAGTGAAACAAGTGTAGAGTGGATAATAGAAGGAACAAAACGCAATGTTGCTATTGACCTCTGGAAGGGGAGATTTTGACTTTTTATATACAGGAACTTTAGTACTACTGGTTGTCGTCACAATAATTCTGGGGAAAGTCGTCCCGCACCCGAAACGCGGGGGCCCCGCATGCTAATCCTTGCTGGTCGTGAACTTGGAAACCTTATAGTTTCGCCGCCGGTTACCTTCTTGAGTAATTTAGCTTTCGGCTAGGAGCTTTTTAATTGAACACCACAAAATTAGTTGAACACCCTCACTAACCGCATTTAATAGCGCAGTAATAGTAATATCAGAGAGTAATATTATTGTGTACATACCCAAGTACCTACTTACTCATGTTACTCTATAGACTACGCTGAAATTTGAAGGTGATTCAAGAGTGATACCCACTAAGCTACCTTTTCGTACTTACATCATGGTTCTAATAAAGCGTTATCTCATATATTAACGCGGATTAAGCGAGATAATGCGGTATCCTTGGATACTTAAGATAACATATTTTCTGGATTACAATTACTGCGCTACTTCAAATGCGGTTATTAAGGGTGTTCAACTAATTTTGTGGTGTTCAAATAAAAAGCTCCTTCGGCTATTGGTCGTCTTGTTTCAATGTTGACGGAAACCTATTTCCTAGTGCCGCTGATCAAGTGCGCTTTGGATGAGAGAATCACCATTCCATTGGGGTAAATCAGCCCGAATATGAAAGTCTATTGACATCATTATACTCTCGCATGCCGATTTCTCCCTGTTGAAGGAAATGTGGGGGGGTTGAGATGCTTTGGCGCTTAACTAATACCATTCATCTGATTAGTAGGTGGACACTTCATACGCATAGCTGTATCACGAATCATTGATAAATACTTGACTTCAATATGAGAGAACTTCTGTTAAGGAAAAGTTCATTGGTCAATTTTGAGACAATGTGGTATTTCCTTGGATTGCCTACTGCATGATAACTGCGATAATGTGTTATTGACTCGAGTCCTGCCAGTGTGCATATACACCATTCTAGCACCACCCCCTTGGCGGCTACGTTTTTCACCTCTCAACACCCTTCAGGTCTCACTCCAGTCCTCCGCCACATCTTCAAAAGCATAGGCATCGAACTAAGATTCGCAGTCTCCCGAATCGTCGGCTCCCACTCCGGCGACGATAAAGCAAATTGGAATCGATGAATCAACGACGCAAGGAGAACAGACTGTTCGAGATAACTGACGTTGCGGCCAATGCAGTCCCAGATATCAGCACTAAAAGCCACAAAGTAAGGCTAAAGGTCCTTCCCTGCATCGCCAAGCCAGCGCTCCGGCCGATATGTTTCAGGCTCGGGGAAAATCGCCGGGTCTCGATAAACCACAAATGCCGAGATACTGACGGACGTGTTCCCAGAGATGTATTCATCCAGGATCATTTCACCCTCTGGTGGTGTTCGACGGGGCAGATTCATTGAGTCCAGTGGGAACAAGCGTAGGGCTTCGTCAACACATGCACGTAGGCAGGGTAGGTAGCGGACCTTGTCGTACGGAGCAACGATTTCATCGGCGTCGAGGACTGGTTGCAGCTCTTCGCGTAGCTTGCGCAGGCAATCTAGATTCTTGAGGAGGAGATACATTTCAGCGTTCGCCGCTGTAGCTGTAGTGTCGGATCCTGCGTGCGTTAAAAAAGAGCCATGGAGTCCACAGATGCCAAAGTCATATCCACAGTCCTGGACATCTGTGGACTCACAATTCCCAATCATCAAGGTTCTACTCGCTTTTAAATGCCTGTATTTCCATTGCCATCTGTGGAGACCGCTTCACGGATCGTATAGAACAAGAGACAAGAGGCTTTGATGGATATTGCAATGAATTCAGTACGAGATAATGACTACTGGCCATCGAGTGCATTGGGAGAAAAGCGACATAATTCTCGAGGCTGGACTGATGCGCCCCAACCACTTCAAATGAGTTGAATCATTGACCAAAAAATGATCTATGCACAACAGTATGAATGTTAATGCTTGTTTATTGTATAGTGCGGGGTGACCATGTGACACTCGGTATCGTCCAATCAGAGCGCACACTGATAGCAGCCTGACTCATCCGCCGATCGTGCCCGCGAGGGGCAGAAGAATTTCGTTGTAGTCTTGAGTCAATTAAATATACCCCAGAAAGTAAGCAATTCTTGTGATTATCTACGTACCATACTAATTATCCTTCCGGACTAGAATTCCCTCGGTAATCACACACCATGGCGGACGAAGCTATCCCCGAGCTCAACAACCTGAACATTGCCGACAAGGCCCCCGAGACCAAGTCTACCGGCCAGATCGTGACACCGTTCGATGTCTCTGGTGGTGTGGATGAGTCGGGCAAATTGCTCCCCGTCGACTACGACAAATTGGTCCAGCAATTTGGCGCTAGCCCTTTGACTCCTACCATTCTTGAGCGCTTCGAGAAGGTCACTGGCCACCGGCCGCACCGTTTCATGCGCCGCGGCATTGTGTTCAGTCACCGTGACCTGACCAAGATCCTCGATTTGCATGAAAAGGGCAAGCCTTTCTACCTGTACACTGGCCGTGGTCCGAGTAGTGACAGTATGCACGTGGGCCACACTGTGCCGTTCGAGTTCACCAAGTATGAAAATCCTGGTCGCTTTCCAAATATGTACTCAGTGCGCTAACTAGCATTGTTTCATTTAGGTGGCTGCAGGACGTCTTCGATGTTCCCCTGGTTATCATGATGACTGACGACGAGAAGTACATGCACTCCGCCAAGATCGAGATCGAGGACGCCAAGCGATACACTAAGGCCAACGCAAAGGACATTATTGCTGTTGGATTTGATATGAAGAAGACCTTCATTTTCAGTGATTTTGACTTCGTCGGAGGCGCATTCTACGAGAACATCTGCCGCTTAGCCAAGCGCATCACAATCAACCAGATCCGTGGTACCTTCGGATTCAATGATAGCAACAACATTGGAGAGTTCCACTTCTGCGCCATCCAGTCTGCTACAGCCTTTGCGACCAGTTTCCCCCAGATCTTCGGTACCGATTTCAAGAAGGTCTCTTCCATTCCCTGTCTGATCCCCTGCGCGATCGACCAAGACCCCTACTTCCGTCAATGCCGTGAACACGCCGAGAAGATGAAGTACAAGAAGCCTTCGCTCATCCACTCTATCTTCTTGCCTGCCCTTCAGGGACCGGGCTCCAAGATGTCCGCCAGTGTGGATAGCTCTGCCATTTTCATGAACGACACTCCCAACAAGATCAAGAACAAGATCAACAAGTTCGCTTTCTCCGGTGGTCAGGAGACCGCCGAGCTGCACCGCGAGCTGGGTGGTAACAGCAAGGTCGATGTGCCCTTCCAGTACTTGACCTTCTTCCTTGAAGATGATGAGGAGCTCGAGCGCATCCGCGCCGCCTACGAGAAGGGTGAGATGATGACTGGTGAGATGAAGCAGCGCTGTATCGCTGATCTTCAGGCGTATGTGACTGGATTCCAGGAGCGTCGGGCCAAGGTCACTGATGAGATTGTGGCTGAATATATGCGTCCTCGCCCTCTCGAGTGGAAGGGAAACCCTAACCCGATTGTGGCCGAAAAGAAATAGAGGTTGCCAACGCCTAGAGCAAGAACATGTCTTAAAATCCTAGTAAAAGAACTTTAGCGTTACGACTCCCGGGTTCAATGCATTTTCTATATCCATTACTTCATCTTTACATTTCATGTTATACGTAGGCTCGATTTTTATTGCACTGGTGAACTCAAAGAGATACTACCACGCATAAAACCTCGTACCCCATTGCTTAGCCAACACTCTTCGCCATCCACAAGCTCCGAGGCATTGACCACCTTTTCAACACAGAATCCTTGTTCCAATGCGTATCTTCTTGTTGTGCCCGCATTTCCACCGGAGGTAAGTGGCGGGGTAACCCAGGCATTTCCGCGCCGGAAGTACGGAGTAGTGATAGTTCCTTCCATGATTTCGCCATCCAAGTTCACCATGAGCAGCTCTTCTGTCTTCGCCCCGGGGGTGATATGGGCCCGGGACTGAGCAAGCGTGTAGTTCTCTCGTGAAGTGGTCTTGTGTGTCGTAAAGCCAGATGGCTCTGTACGCTCCGTGTCCACGAACACCCGCCAAACAGTCGAGTCTGGACTTGTGTGTAAATTCGGAGTCATGAAATTGGATAGATTCATAGGACCAGTTTCTGAAAACTCGCAATACGCATGGCCATTGCGTTGTAGAACAAGCTTCAACCGCCAGGGCCGAGATTTGTCTGGCACCCGCCAACTCAAGAATCTGTTTAGATTTTTCACCTCTCCGTTCATCCACACTGGCCCATTGTCAAATACATCTTTCCAGCCAAAGTGGCGAGCAGCGGCTATGATTCGGTCTTGGTGGTAGGCCAGGAGGTAGTAGGGCGAGTCTAATGGTTCGGGATAGTTCTCTGGGTGTTGCAGGGCCACACTTGGAAGGTTGGGGTCATAGCGAAAAGATGAGAAGATTTCGAAGTCTGCTTGCTCGGGGTATTCATGTTCGACCACAAACAAATTCGAAGACATTGTGGAGAATGCTCAATGGCTGTTGCTGTATCACCGTTAATAATAGTCTCAGCCGTTAGTCGCGATCTGTTTCACGCGCCAGTAATTATTTTCCCTGGCGAAAAGGAACCGAAGATGAGATTCAAGACAAGACTCAGTTGAAAAGCAAAAGCTGCACGAGCTGCATGAAGGTTCACGGGTGCATCCCTTTTTCTCCCGGTGCAGCCGAGTTGGTGGTGTTCAAACGGTGGAGAACTTACCGTCGCGCGGCGCGTGATTGGCCGCAGCGCAATCATCGAGTTCTTGACTTTTCCTCCAAAGCTCCATCATTCTCCCTATCTCACACTTCCCGCTTTAGGCGTCATAGAGACCGGTATGTCTCCCTTCTTTTATCATCATCGATTCGTCGCATTGTGTCAACAGTACTGATTCTTACGTCGCCACAGAACCCCAGGACTTTCATAGCATCGGTCGCCGTGCCCGGTTCCTGCTCACATAATGTCGTCCGCGTCGCCGTTACCTACACCCACACCCACCCAAAACGTGGTGCTGGACACTGCGACTTTGCCGCCAGCCGGCGCTTCGTCCGTCTGGGATCGCGTGTCGAAATGGGTTTCGGAGAATAAGGCTCTGGTTTACACCATTGCCGGTGTCGCTGTTGTCGTCACCAGCGCCGGAGTTGTCTACTACCTATCCGACTCCAGCAAGCCTTCTCCCCCTGCACACAAGAAGAGCAAGAACCAGCGACGGAAAGAGAAGAAGAAGGTCGAGGAGGAGAAGAAGGCTAAGCCTGCCTCTGTTCAAGAAGGTATTGTTCATTGCATCATACGATGGGACTTCCGTAATTGACATCATAATCAGAGCCTGCTGCTAAGAAGGCTGATGAGCCTGAGGAGCTGCCCGAGGTTGACGAGGCGACCGTGGGCGAGCTGTCTGAGGAGGTGAGTTCCTGATGCTGCTTGAGCCCCTTTCCTCGGAGGATGTGCTGACATTGGATGAAAGACCCGGAAGGAATACGCCGCCAAGCTGAAGGCCGCCGGTAACAAGGCCTACGGCTTGAAGGACTACCCCAAGGCCATTGACCTGTATGGCCGTGCTATCATCTGCAAGCCCGACCCCGTCTTCTACTCGAACCGTGCCGCCTGCTACAACGTCCAGTCGGACTGGGAGAAGGTCGTTGAGGACACCAGCGCTGCTCTTGCCATGGACAGCGAATACGTCAAGGCCTTGAACCGCCGGGCTATTGCCTACGAGCACCTCGGAAAGTTCAGCGAGGCTCTCCTCGACTTCACTGCCAGCTGCATTATCGATGCTTTCTCCAACGACGTCAGCCGTAACTCCCTGGAGCGCCTGCTGAAGAAGGTTGCCGAGAAGAAGAGCCAGGCCATTCTTGAGGCTCGCAGCAAGAAGCTGCCCAGCGCCACCTTTGTTTCCAACTACCTGCAGAGCTTCCGTCCCCGTCCTCTTCCCGATGGTCTGGAGGAGACTGCCGAGTTGAGCGAGGACTCTGGCAAGGGTCTGCTGCGCAAGGGTCTGGTTGCCATGGCTAAGAAGTCTGCTGAGGGATACGAGGAGGCTGCTGCCTCTTTCGAGAAGGCTCTTGAGGTTGGTGATCTCGAAGAATTCGAGTCCCTGGCTCTCAACATGCGCGCCACCTTCACATACCTGGGCGGTAATGCCCCCGCTGCTTTGGAAGACTTGAACAAGAGTGTGGAGCTGCAACCGTCCCTGGTTCAGAGCTACATCAAGCGTGCTAGCTTGCACCTTGAGCTTGGTAAGCTAACGTCACGACATGTGGTTGATCCATAAAACAATTTACTAAGTAATACGCAGGAAACAAGGATGCCGCCGCCGACGACTTCGAGCTTGCCATCAACAATGATAAGGACGACCCCGATATTTACTACCACCGTGCTCAGCTCCATTTCATCCTGGGTGAGTTTGCCGAGGCCGCCAAGGACTACCAGAAGTCCATCGACCTTGACCGATCCTTCATTTTCTCCCACATTCAACTCGGTGTGACCCAGTACAAGATGGGCTCCGTCGCCTCAGCTATGGCCACTTTCCGCCGGTCGGTGAAGAACTTTGAGGAGGTCCCTGATGTTTACAACTACTACGGAGAGCTTCTCCTTGACCAGCAGAACTACGCTGAGGCCATTGAGAAGTTTGACAAGGCTGTTGAAATGGAGCAGTTGAGCAAGCCCATGGGCATCAACGTCCTGCCGCTCATCAACAAGGCCCTCGCCCTGTTCCAGTGGAAGCACGACTTCCAGGAGGCCGAGAACCTCTGCCAGAAGGCTCTGATCAGTACGTAACCATTCACTCGGTTTCCCTTTCCCCCCAATACTAACTTGACCTCCTAGTCGACCCTGAGTGTGATATTGCCGTCGGCACCATGGCCCAGTTGCTCCTTCAGCAGGGCAAGGTCTCCCAGGCTCTCAAGTACTTCGAGCGCGCAGCTGAGCTTGCTCGTACCGAGGCCGAGATCATCAACGCCATCTCCTACGCCGAGGCCACTCGCACCCAGCTGGAGGTCCAGGAGCAGTACCCCCAGCTGGCTGCCCGCCTGAACGCCATGGGTGGTAGCATGGGCCCCGGTGCTCCTCCCATGTAAAAGTGAGGTTGTTGAATTAATGTCTGTCCCCTTTCACGCTACCAACATTTCTCCTATCTCTCTCCTTTCTTCGCTTCTGCCCTGGTCTCCCCAAAATCTGGAGTCGGGTTTGCAATGTCTCCTTTCCCTATTCATTCTATGATCCCAGTCTTTTGGCTTTCTTCGACTCATCTCGCAGTTGCCCAGGCTATTTTTTCTCTGCTTGTATTTAGTACCCCCACTGGCATATTCCCTTTCCACTTTATGTTTTCTTGATCTTGGGCAGCGGGGCGGAGATAACGGAGAGAGATGCCGGGAAATTTGGGGCCAAGGCTGTGTCCTGCCAACTGGATGTGCGCATGTTGGAGAGTAATCTGTGTACCATAGAGGTGAATGTGAATGTTTCCGATATATTATTTTTCAGTAGTCTTTTTTCAGTAGTCTTTTTTCAGTAGTCTTGTACCTAGAGAGTATGAGAAGATGGTATGTCTCATGTGTTGGGGTAATGGGATCCACTCGGAATCCACATGATCCTCAAGTTCGATAAGAGAGTGCCCCACTCGTACTATAGCATCACCATCGCCTTATCTGCCTGACTGTTTGACCAGCGCATCTTCCTCCTTTGAAGCCTTGAATAAAAAGAGTTATTTTTGTGTGCAAGTTCTGGTTCACTTAAGCTTGGTCCAAGGTTTCCTAAAAGCCCCGACCCTACGTTTGTTTGAGCCTTGACCTTACCTGATTCATCATCCTACCCCTCTTCCTCTTTCTTTCCCTCTTACCTCACCTTCCTCCCACCTTCCCCCCCAGTACCTTCCCCTTACTGTTTCCTTCTCTATTACGTCTCTTTTATCTTCTCACCTCTCATCTCCTGCTGTGCACACCTTTCCGAAGTTCGTCGGGCAACAAGGTAAGCTCTCCCACGCTTCATGGTTATCGCCGTATTCTGCAGGCTTCCCCCGGTCTTAAGTATTCAGGCTGACATTCCAAAGAATCAGTCACCATGTCCGATCGTGAGCTTCGAGGTAAGTCCTGATTTCTGGTTTTGTTTCTGCTTCCCCTGCGAAGATACCTGAACCATCTTCTTTTGCATCTGCTGACACAGCTGTTGCCAAAACAGCTCAGGTGACTCTTATCCCACTCGGGATAGACAACGATGTGACCCGACAAATTACTCTCGGCAACGCCAACCAGACGATTATTATCGGGCGCTCCTCAAAGAGAGGTCTAAAGAACCGCCTTCCGCATCAAGATAATGGATGGTTTGACTCTCGGGTGATGTCGCGGGACCATGCGGAGTTGCTTACAGAGCCTGGAAAGATGGTGCGATCATTCCCTACTGGTCGTCTTTCTATCGTGGCTATTATGCTGATGTATAGTACAGATTCTCAACATCAACGACCTCGGTTCGACCCACGGAACATGGCTGAACAACAACCGTTTGATCTTCGGGGAGGCGACACCGTTACTCAGCGGAGATATTCTGCGATTCGGCGTGGATGTGGAACGTGGCGAAGGTTTGTTTATATCTGCACATTGAAGAGTTAAGCTGACACCTTCAATAGACGTTTTTCCGGCGCTAGTGGTTCGCTGCAAGGTCGACTGGTTGGGGCAGTATGTAAAGCCCCGGCACTGGCTTCCCAGGATCAGTACTCATTCCCTACTCAGGACTACCCACGATGTTGAAATTACCCAAGTGAACGATCTGCAGACCGTTTCTGAGCCCAAGCCCACCCCTCCACTGCGACAGACTTCAACCAACACCTTCTGCGTGCCCGACGATAGCGATGTCGAAGAAGTCACTATTATCAAGTCTATTCCGACCGTCGAGGAGACTGAAGACAATCACCCTGAAGAAATTAAGGCCATGGTTTCCCCTGCGCTTACCTCGTCTGAGACTCATTCTATCCCTGAGCACGTGGAGTGTCAACATGATGGTCCCAGGAAGCATTATCCGCCACCCGCCTTCAATATCCAGCCCCCAGTTATCGCCGACCAGCAGTACCCGCCACACCCGTTCACCACTGACTCGTCTTTTGCCGATGGACCATCGGATTACCCCCGATTTGGTGTGAAGCTTTACAAGGATAATTGGTCTTCGGAGATTGAACGAGAGCTTAATGAAGAGTTCGACGAAGAGAGTGGAGATGAAGATAACTCAGATATTGAATCGGACTCTGACAGCTCCAGCATTGATGAGGATGATTTTGAGCTGGATAACATACTGCTTTCTAGCACCAACTGCGATGGAGCTTCCAGCGTTGACTCGGCCTCCGATGCCGACTATCCTTCTGATGCTGACTCTCCCTCTGAGGACGACTCTGCGTCTGACAACTCTGATGATTCCGATGACGGATCATCCGTCGAGGAGAATGAGAAGGAATGCATTGATCCAGCCTTGATTTACAATGAGTTCGCGGCTAGTAATATTCCCACCATTCTGCCCTTTGCAGGAACTACCAATGGCGGCTCAGAGCCCAAATCCAACGAATTGAAGCATCTGCATGATCTTCATGTGCGCTTCCCGAAGTGTCCAATTACTTCTCTTTTGAATTGCCCATCCTCGCAAACCTTCAATCAGGGAGATGTGCAGAAATCTTCCGACCCTATCGCTCATCACCAACCCATTGTTGAATTCCCTGGATATGTACCCAACTTGTACCGTGATGGGCCATTTTCCTGCGATGGCCTGGCTGACAAAGAGACCAATGAGACTGAATGGGTAGACATGCCTAGAGTCTCCTTGAAGCGCAAGGCTTTCGAAATGGAGACACAAGACGCCCAGCTTCCCGAGCTTATTGCTCCATCATCTCAGGAACCAAGCCTCAGCCCTATTCAGCAGTCCCAGGTTACCACCGCGATCAGCTCCGCCCTGTCCGAGGTAGAGGCTCTGTCCGAGGCTGAGCCTACGAGCAAGCGAGTCAAGTCATCACACTCATCGAACCTAGCAACCTACACAGCTACTGCTGT
Source organism: Penicillium sp. S1602 (assembly GCA_023626355.1). Lineage (NCBI taxonomy): Eukaryota > Fungi > Ascomycota > Eurotiomycetes > Eurotiales > Aspergillaceae > Penicillium > Penicillium sp. S1602. The sequence continues at coordinate 168,645 of JAMAGW010000019.1, read as the reverse complement.
TGTCAGTGCTCTTCTGGGTGGGCTTGGCACAATTGCTCTTCTGGCAGCTCTGCCCGCTGAATACTTCCAGTGAATTCCGAACCCCGGGGTCTTCTAGCAGTGTTTCAGACGTTGCCTCTTCTCATTTGTGAATCCAGGCATTCTCCTTGCCTGATCCAGCTACATGAATCAAACGAACTATCTTTCGGCGTTCCCCCTGCACAGGTGGTCGGGGGCTTTCCATGGTATTTCCCCCTGTGAGCTTCTCGGTTACTAGAGATGTTTCGGTGGGCCAGTATGTCTCACGACCAGATTGGAGTTTTTGAGACAAGGAGTTTACGTGATTATTGATTTTTTGCTTCTATTTATGGCTAAACTTTCCTCGTCGCTGTTTCCCCCTTGTGTGATGCCAAAGTGGTTGTCTAGGTCGACTTCAGTATGCCTCAGACGGTATTACGTTGCTCATGATATCTACTTTTTAGCAAGAAATCAATCCCCCCCCATGACTCATTGACTGTTACTTCTTGTTGTATTAGTTCTCATCCGTACCAACGCATTTGTCGGCTGCTATCTGATCCTGACATGGCGCGTGACATGATCAGCACTCAGCCTCGGGCGATGCTCTGCATTTCTGCCAGGTACAATTCTTCGTCGGCAGCCTCATTCAAAAGATTCGCTGTGATGTCATTCCACCGAAATCGGGGGTCCTGACTCAGATAGAATGATACATGTAGTTTTAAGTATAGTAATGAATCTCACAGTAATCCTCAATAGGCAAAAGGAAGAGGATATTGGACTGCAGGCCAAATGTTCGTCACATGTCTATCAAGGTGCACTTTGCATGGAATCTTTCCCTCTTCCAGTATCTTGCCCTGTCAGCATCACTCCGGCAAGTCCGATTTGACTTAGGTGCTAGAATGTCCCGAGACCCTGACAAGACCCTGAGGCACCGAACCTCCAGAAAGGAACGATAGGAGGACAAGAGTAGCGGTATACCCACACAGCAGGTAGTTCACCATTTGATTTGAATGTCGCCTAAAGAAGCCCGAGGTCATTCCACCTCGAAACAGATCGTCCACAAACTTCGTAGAGCGAAGGATCGGAATTCACTTCATCAATCGGGCTGCAGCTCAACCCTTGGAATTCCATGTCAGCTGACTGGCCACTTTGTTTTGCCGTTTTGCATTGGACTTTGTCTGTCCCAAGTGCCACTCCATGTCGAACAGAGAGCTTCTTTACAGAATTCATGGCTTTCTTTCTGTACTTTCTTAGTTTCCAATCAATTCGAGGCTTCTCCTCGGCCCACCACGCATCCTAGTGCGAGCCCATGTTCTCCAGTCTGCGTTGAAATTCCAAGCCTAGCGCGTGATGAAGAATGGCTAGCTGCAGGCCGACTCATTTCTCAGTCGAACGCGCCCGGAACTTTTTCGATGGACAATCAATCTCTCAAATGCATGAACGGCTTGTAGGCGCTTCTATGCGGACGGGCTAAGGCTCATGTACCCATCGTCCCACAAATCCAGGCACCTTTCTGGGTGCTGACTGGTACGGCTGCGACCAGGAGCGGAGAATAAACTATGTCTCCATGACTCCGACATTTCAGCTGTTGATCAGAGCTTTGGTGGACATAGACCTCAACAATTACTGGGAGCCCCTTGCATTTACGTCGCCCAGATTGGGGCAACGCAGATTAACAAGGAATGAGAATTGATACTTTTGTCGGGGCCTTGTCCTAGCGTGGCAGCGTCCCCGAGCCTTTCAATGCTGTGCTTGACGGCTACTTGCACTTGATATACCGGAGGTATCTACCATGTCGTATCCACGGCGCTTCGAGAGCGAGGGCGAGAGCGTTGCTCTCTTGTCGATGCTTTATATGATGCGATTGGTCACAAGACCAAGTTTTTGACGTGTTCCTTCGTCTCTTATTCGCTCATCACCAGGCAACCTTTTATGTTTCCATTCTTTTCTATAAAAAGCTACTACGCAGCTCATGGTAATCCACATTGCGATTCGAGCCAGGGGAGCCCTCTTCTTAATCCCTGGAACAATGCTCACACGAACCAAGATACGCAAGTATCACGTCCGTTTGTTCCGGAGGTGGTAACTGGGAACTAATAAGCATGTTGGAATTTCGTCATCCTACTCTGCATTCCCTTGTGTATAGGACCCGAAATGCATCTTGGAGGGTCCTGCAATTTGTACATGGACGGGCGTACAAGGCCCCGCCAGCTCGCTCTCGTTCTCGACCTTCGAATGACGTCCCCTGCTTTATCTAATCTCCTTTGCTAGCTGCATACCAACCACCTAGTACCCTGATTTGCTCGCGATGCTGTATGCGTCTCGACCCCGCTCAATTCCGTCAAAATGCAAAGGGTTATCATGCCTCGAATTGGAGAATCACTAGGTCAGATTCGTCTCTGGATCTGACAAAGATCATCTCAGTGTGATCCGTGTTTCTTTCAGAAATGAGATCATCCTCGAGATTTTCCATGCAACTATCCGTGGATGGTTTCCCCATTCGGACTCACCGAATCCCGAGTCTAACTGACCTCCCCTATTCGTACCCTTCGCCACATTTTCCTGCATTTATTGACAGGGGCATGGGTAGCTTCTCAGCCTTGGGTACCTACTCCAGCGAATAATCGTCACAGGGCTGTGGTGGCTGCCATGAGGCTGGGACTTATTTTACGCATAGGCAACACGGAGTCCTGCTTGGGGTAACGACCTAACGTTGGGCCCGATTCTGATTTGCAAACGCCGAGTATCTCCATGGAATGATCCCTGTCCTATTCCTTCCTGGGTAGAACTGCCTCTGTTGAACCGCCGCGCAACCGGGGACACCGTTGCATTCTAATGGTGGTAAGTGCCATTGACAACTCTCCCTTTGTATGCACCTGAGAAAAGGGCGAACCACCACGATCTAGTTCCCGGCCGGTGGGATCGATTGTTCCTCGACAACAACGACCCACCCCACCAGCTCGGCCCATTCAACAACCCTGGATGGGAGCTGCTAGGTACCTTGATGTGGTCGTGCTACATGCCTTATTGTACGCGTCCACCGACGCACGCTCTCGAATATGGTGGGGCCTGAAACTGAACTAGACCAGACTCAAGATGGCTTATGCGCCACCATCCAATGTTGATGCCAGATCTAGTCTTGGTTCTCTCATTGGTCAATGACCTTCTGGTAATATGTGGCCTGCACGGATATGACCGGCTCATCTCATTGAATAGAACCCAACCTGACCTGCAGTCAAGCTCACCGTTACAATAAATGACCTACTGACCATTCATACATCGGTTTTTCAGTTGGTTTTCTCGGATCCTTGATTTCTGCTAGGCGGAATGTAACCTTTAACCTGAGATGTCGTGTGCCACCAAGCCCTCGCGTGTATAAGAGTCGATCCTCGACTGCTCCCAATTCCGGACTCATTATATTTTGGCCTGGGCAAGATTAAACCCTTGTCTGATTACTGGCGACAGCGCGTTGCCTACTTTCCCATTGTTCCGACGTTTATTGATTTAGAGCCAGGTTGATAAAGCGCCACCTTCCTACCTTCTCCCAATTGTCTTCAGCTTCCATCAACCAACAAAGAACAAATTACAAAGGGACGCAAATTCTGGTTTCAGTCTTATAACTGCATTACAAATTTGCGAATCAACCCTTGCAGCACTACTAATACAAGCTCTGTGCATTATCTTGCTGTCTCACTCCACTGCGATCTATCATCTTCCACCGCCACAATGGCTAGCGCACACTCCCTTCTCAATCTTGATCCGGGTCATATATCCTGCATTGGCGGGCGAACCGTCCTGACCTGTCGGAATTGCGCCGGCAATGCCCCGAGGTACGTGCACAGAACCCACTTTACGTACTCTCAGGCCCTAATATTGATTCCATAGGGGCTCCATCTGCACTAGCTGCCAGGGTCGAGGCTTCAACATCTTTATTTGTGCACACTGTAATCCCGCCGTAGCTGCATCCTCTGTTGGTATCAATGCCACAGCTGCATCAGCAACGGCTAACACTACACCGGGTTCATCGGCACCCTCCTCTCCAGGTTCCCTAAGCCGGTCTCCCTCCATGTCTTACCCTTCACATCCCGACTCGAGAGCATCACGATCTTGGAAACAGCTTGACGAGGGTAATAGAGATAGAACGAGCTGTGGACGGATTGAGACGAATACCCCTCGTGGTCTATGATTTATCATATCCTCTTCGTGTTGGTATCCGATTCGTGCTCGTCGCATATTACCCTTACGTTTTCCTTGTAGCTGTTCATGGGTCCTTCTGTTCTTTCATATACAGTTTATGTTGCCTGACTTTGCATTGCTGCTTTTTGGCCAGGCTGGATGCCTTCACAGGTTGTACATGGTTTCTTTTGACTTCGACCACATAAATACACGATTGTGGTACAAGGGATCAGCTGGCTTGCTTCGCTTTCGATTTTCTGGCTTTGAGTTAGCTTCATTTTATCTGGAACAATTATACGGCTTAGGGTTTGAGAAGGACAGCAATATAATCAAGTCTTTGGCTTGTTTATTCATATTATATATCTGAGGTCTCTGATGTGGAATCCCAAGGTTTTTGAACATGATCTTCTAAGGTTCACATGTGCTTGAGAAGAGAGAGTTTATCAGCCCTAGATTACTTCCAAGGTTGTCGCGCGGTGCCCACCTGGGCAGGTGATGGACAGTCAAGTCTCAGTCACCCCCCAGTGCACCGGCATTTAGACCTCGGACAACTCGCCCGGACTGAACACAACACCAGCATCTTCGTATTAGGTACACTAAGTGGGTTGATACTTCAGACCAGTAACAACAAGAGATATGCCGATAGCACGGTGGCCTTAGTATCTCTAATATCTTTTGGGAATGTTCGTGATCAACATACATAAGTAGACCAGGGAGCTTAGCTGTTCCTGCTGGCAATTACTGAAACTGTGACATTTTAATTAAGGCCAATTCATAATCAAATACTGAAACATGGAAGGATCCTTTGGACCAAGGCTGATCAAAACTATTGGTAAGTGCGCAGGGTTTCTAATTGTGTTACTTAGATTCAGGAATAAGTCGATCAATAGCAAAATTGGCTTCGTTATATTCGCTTGCGAATAACAAATGGGTATGACTGGGTAATATATAATTTAACATCTAAAACAGGTTCTGAGTCCGAGCCCGTAGCCACGGACCAGCCAAGTAGAGAGGCAAAGCCAGTGCCAGCACTATCCACTGGACACCAGCAAACTCATAGAACATGGTATCCACACCCTTGCTCTCCATCCAAGAGTACGCACCGGTAGCCAGTCCAAAGGCAACAACATTCTTCGATGTGTTGACCAAGACGAGGGCCTCACCGGCCGTTCTTGGGTAAGCGTCCACGACGTATGAGAGCATCACGGAGGGGACCAGGGTCAGTCCAGCGGCACTGATGGCAGATCCGACAGCCGGGCGGATGTAATTTTGTTGGTGTGCGACGGTGTATCCAAAGACAACCAGGCCAACAGGGCAGATCAGGAAGGGTAGGATCAGTGCAGGCAGACGGTGCTCAGGCTGGTGAACGTTGTTGTTGCGCTTGCGCATCCAGCGAGAGAGATAATCGGTCATGGGTCCGGCGATGGGCCAGGCAACGACAATACCGATGAAACCGCTGAGAGAGAAAAGACCGAGAGCGGAGGAGGTGAAGAGGTAGGGTGGTGGCGAGAAAATTTCGGGGGAGAGGGTAGAAACGGCGACAACTCTGTTTGGAATTAGCAGATGATGAGTAAAATGGAAGTGAGTTTGCTTACCCTCCAAGAACAACTCCATACATGAGCGATGCGATCAACACACCGGGAACCAGCAACAGGGGGAAGGGCAGCAAGAAGAGGTAGGCGAAGTGCTTGATGAGTCCCTTCTCCTTTGCCTCTTTGGTGATGCCGAAGGTGAACAGTCCCTTCCAGTGGGCTCCGTAATCCATCTTGAGACGATCGCCGCCTTGGGATTGAACACGGACAGCCTCGACGTGGCTGTGGGAGTCTTTCTCTACATCTTCAAGCTGCTCAAGCTCCTCTTCAGACTCATAGGTAGTCTCTGGGAGGAGGAAGATGGCAGTGACGAAGTTGAAGGCGGCAAGGATGGAGCAGAGGATGAAAAACCAACGCCATCCTCGGGCCTCGATGAGGAAACCAGCAATCATCGGGCCAATCTGTGAGCCCCCAGACAATGCTGCGGCGTAGAGAGCCATCGCGCTAGCGTAGTTGCGTTCAAAGAACAAGTCTGCAAGAATGCTGGGTCCAAGAGACTCAATCGCACCATAACCAAAGCTGGCAAAGACTCGAGAGCCAAGCAGGCTGTTGTAGTCCTTTGCGACCGAGCTCCAAATACATCCGCATAGGAACATCGCCATAGCGATAAGAACAATGGGCCGCTTGCCAAAGCAGAGGGCAAGAGGCATCCAGAACAGGTTTGCCAGTCCCATGGACAGGACTGCATAAGTGACTAGGCCTGATAGCATCGAATCACCGATATGGAAATATTCTGCTAAAGAGCCAAAGCCTGTTGCAAGGCCGGACGCATACATGTTACCCATGAAGACGAACAGGTTGACGGCAAAGAGGGCAGCCCATCGCACCCGATTGGGGAGGAGCTGTACACAGGTTAGATCTCAGTACCATACAAATTAAGCAACACGCTAACATACCCTAGGATCGACGTCTGTCATCGCGGGTAAAGTTTTACTCGGTAGATATGAAAGTAAGGGATAGATCGTATGAGGGGATGATAAGGAGAGGGATCAGCTCATATAAACAAATTCCGGCAGCTCAAGTCGGTAAACCCAGACAAGCCACCTTGGGAATTCCATGTGAGCCAGACCCCCTTTTCCCCGCAAATTGTTGGGTACGCAATCAAGGCCATTGGTGATCACAGCATTTCCCCGGGATGTCCGTGGGGTAGCTCGGATGCGTCTCGGGACCGCATTTGGTGTGTGGCGCTATTTAAGCGATGACTTCCACGACCAAGGGCGCGACGCTAGACCGGTGAACGGTTCTGTGGCTTGCATGCATTTGCCGAGCTTTTGCCACGCTGAGCACCGTGTGCATTTTCTTTTCGAGATTCATACCTGATGTCGATCGGGCACTCGTATAGGTTATAAGAGATTCACGTAATAGCACCAATATGGTCGAAAGCCGATGCGGAGTGAAGCCGGGCCGTTGAAAGAACCCGTAACGCGTGAGATCTAGGCCGTGAAAACCATGGTCGGATCCGACCGATAGGACATCCCGGGGTCCATCCATGGATAGTGGTATCATGTGTAGAAAATTAGAAATCAATGTCAAAGCACAGCCTGCACGGTGTTGACAGGTGGAGAACGTGTGGATCCAGATCCTTCCAATTTTACCCCGCGAAAGTCAAAAATAAAATCGAGTATGTTGGAAAAGGAATTTAGTTTCTATTGAAACGGACAAGCTTTGGTACCGATCATTATCCGGAATCAGTGCTGAACAATAGTCATATTTCGTGCAGCATCTTTCGTCTCCTCAGACGTATGTGCACCTGCAGCGGTACGGTGTTTAATTTTAGAAGCCCCGGAAATTTGATTTTCTAGCGTGTATATTCGGTATTGGAACTAACTATGCAATGATGGTCCTTGATAAATAAGAAGAAATGGATAAATACAGATAAGGATGTCATGTCTTCTTGGTCGCTTATAAAATGTTGCAGAATGAACCGGACTGGGAAGGCTGCGAGAACAAATCCGGGTTCTGAGATACGGCCTTCTCGACTTCCTTGATGGCATCATAGCCATACAGCCAGGGCTGAACTTCAGGACATGTCCTACATGAGAAAGTCAGTAATGATTCGAAACAGAGGTGAGAATGGGACGTACCATCGGCTAGGGAAAGCGCCCTTGAGTTCCTTGCCAAGCTGTGAGAGGAAAACCTCATCACGCTTCTGTTGCTCTTCTCCGTCTTCCATGTGGAAATCGTGGCGCTAAATGAACATGTTAGCACCATAGCAGGAATGGATAAAACTCGGATTATTTACCTGCTTGAAGGTCTCCCGCACAATAGCCTCTCCTCTGGATTTGCGGAGGCTTTCGTATAGTCTTAGAATGCGAGGCAACTGTGCTTTATCTGTCATGTGTCCTAGAAGCAGACCTAGAACGGCGCCATCTTCTAGAGATGAGTTGGCACCTTGTGCCAGGTATGGTAGCATTGGGTGACAAGAATCTCCACTATAGGCCGATATATTAGCCAGATTCAATGGTGCGTCTGAGCAGGGGTAGACATACATGAAAACAAGATTGGACTTGTCGTTGACCCAGTTCTCCATTTCACCGTCTTTGAAAATGTCAGCGGTAAGAATTTATAGTCTTGAGAACATGAAACTCACGGTGCATCAACTTCCACTTGTCGATGGTGGTATCCACATATTGCAAGAACTTGTTCAGGCTAAAGGCAATGGTTAGCAAAAATGTAGAAGGCGTGTTCTGCAATAACTCACATTGGATCCCAGCCAACAAAGAGCTCGCGCATCTCCTCCACAGATCCTGCCTGCCTCGAAATTCCCGGAGGCAAGTTATCAGGAACCAGCAAGACAACATTGTACATATTTCCTCCACGTAGCGAATATCCAACGGCATGAGCACCGGGTCCAATCCAGAAATGACACTCCGGGTTCTGAACAAGAGACTTCAGGTCCGGATCGGTAATCTGATCCGCAGTCAAAACGATCCGATAGGCGAGATCACCTGTCGGAAGAGGCTCATCCTTCTTTCCAACAAATGCCTCCCGGCACTTAGACCACAGACCATCAGCAGCGATGATAAGATCACCCGAATATTGCTTCCCAGCGACAGAGTGCACAGTGGTGGTATCAAAATCAATGCGCTCAATCCTCTCACCAAGATGGAAAGTGACACCCAAATCCTTTGCCCGAGCATACAACGCTTGCTGCAGATCCACGCGATGCAAGTCCACAAAAGGCGCGTCGTATTTCGCCCGGATATTCTTGTTGAAGGCAGGATCGTGGGCCAGAACTTGGCCTGAATAACGGTGGACAGTCAATTTGGTAGGCTCCGCAGCAGCTTCCCACATGGAATCAGGAAGCTTCCAGTACTGCAGTAACTTGGATGCATTGGGTGTGATTTGCAGACCAGCTCCCACCTCAGCAAGCTCCTTCGCTTGCTCAATAACCTCAACCGAGTGCCCCGACAGAGCGGAGGAGATGGCAGTCGCGATACCGCTGAGACCGGCTCCGACGATGATCACGCGGAGACGCGCTTCTTCTGAGACAACCTAGAGAGCATCGGAGATAAGCATGTAAGCAGTCGGCGGGATAGGCTTCTTTGCTCGTACCATTTTGTAGATGCGACTGTGTTCGTACTTTCTGAAGAAAGTAGAGAGCTTGCTATTAGATAGTTGAAGAAGACAACAATCAGAGGAGCTCTGATTATAATTTGGCGTAATCCGGAATGGCCGAGATGGACATCATGCCCCAGCTTCCCCACAGCCTCGGGAATGCCGACTCTCGGATTTCCCAGGCGAACTGAGCGCCACCCGCGAGGAAATTATCCTTTGTGAACGATTACGCGGATCGTAAATCATGTCTGCGTGACCTATCTGTTTCTGGGGTGCAGGTCTGGGGAGGCGATCCCCGGTGGATCTGATCGATGCCAAGAAAAGGGAGCGTATGAATCCGACTGGATGTCTGTTTCTTTTCTTGGCCTTTAGATCAAAGACTAGTCTGTTGCATTAATTATTCATAATTAACCATCCTACAAGCTTTTTCGTACAGCTAGTCCTTATTCAATCTTGGACTGTCCTTGCCCGCTGAGATCATGTGACCAACACTTGTACAGTAGAAGAGTGCTATAATTGAACACCACATGGTATTAGGTAAGGCCCAGTATTCAAACTTTGAAGTACCATTGTTGAGTACATACCCAGGTATCTAGTACATGGATGTATCTTGCATGCTACGTTGAATCAAACGAGGCTATATGCTTTTTAGTGCCTGGAAATCAGGAACAGTAGTACATACATATTTGCCTGAATTCCAATTACTATGCTAGGCTAAATTTGGTCATGGAGGTGTCAACTGATTTTGTGGTGCTCAATTGAAGGGCTCTACATTTTCGCATTCTCGGTACCTCTTGATTTTTTCGAAATACTGGGGAGGAGAATTCGTTATTGATTGGAGTTTATGATAGAGTCGAGTATAGAAATAATCTATAATACAAGATACTACACAGGGGTAGCAAGACACTTACAGCTTCTTCATAAGAGGCCAAAGCTCAGCCTTGGGCTCGATCAAAGGCTTAAAGTCATCACCTTCACAAATCTTCATCGCCTTCTGATACGCCGGGCGCTCAGAAACCCGCTTCAAATAAGCAAGGATATGCTTATGCTTTTCCGTATCAAAATCCACAGGACAGAATCCCCGCATAGTCGTCAATGTGAAGAAGATCATGATATCGGCGACCGTGAGCTCTTTTCCGGCAAGATAAGCTCCCGTCTGAGCTAGACGGGCATCAAGCATATCCAGTTGATCCATCGCCTTACCCAATGTGCGAGCCACCAAGGGGGAGCTCGAGTCCGCAGACCGTGCCATCAAGAGTCTCAGAAAAGTGGGCTGAAGACTTCCATTGGCGAAGTGGTACCACTCTAAGAAATGGGGGTAGGTGGCGCCATCTTTGGGTGTGGGTGCTAGACGCCCGTTTCCGTGGACAGCGACGATGTAGTCCGTTATAGCGCCTGATTCGGCAAGGACAACCCGGGCATCGGTAACGGGGGATGGGTCATCTTCCATTACTGGAGCCGTGCCAGCCGGGTGGAGGTCTTTGATTGATTGCGGGGCGAAGACTGGGTCGCGCTTGTGTAAAACATATTTATAGTCGATGCCGAGCTCTTCCGCGAGCCAGATGATACGCTCGGATTGGGAAAAGCCCATATGATGGAGTGTCAAAGGCATTGTGGTGAGATCGCGAAGATGCGGAGGCTTTAGAAAAGAACAACACTTCTAATGGTAGGTGAACTAAGTGGGTAATTTTGAGTTATAACATTGTTGATCGCGGGGCCATGTCCATTTATATCAGTCGGAGCAACAGGGTAAGACCCATGACGTCAGGGACTTTCGAAGCTTTCGGTCTGTTGATCTTACGGAGCCGGAGTGGGGCTTCTGCAATGTGTTATCATTAATTATGAACAAGGTCCAAGAAAAGGTTTGTGAAAAGTGTATGGACTGCTAAATTCTGGCGGAGTTAACAGTTGGGATAGGTCTTAGGTCCTCGGCTCCGTCAGCACTAGTACGGCCTAAGCCAAAACAGGAAGGACCCATGGCTACGGCAGGATTCGGATAATTTAAGGGCATAAAATTGTGACTCATACACTATTCTCATCCAGCATAGGTAGCCCACCGATATCATCAAACAACCGGGCAATTCCATCGAATGAGTAATCTGGAAAGCCGAAGCCGTGGGCCCAGTCTGGGATTTCAAAGCCGGGCTGGCTAGGCCCTGGCTCCCCTGACGCGGCTGTATCGCCATGTTCTCCATTTCCTGTGGCCATGTGCTGAGCGCCAGAGGCACGGAATTCTCGTAGGTACTGTCGAATAATTTCAACCGATTTCCGTGCCACAACGGACTCTTCCATAGCTTCTAGGATCTCAACTCCCATTTCTACGGAGCGAAGCAGGGGCATTGTTTCTTCGCACATGCCGAGTTTTGACATTGGGAGAAGAAGGGTTGATGTCGCAAACATCACATATGTGGTATTGTACCACCTAACGAGTGTTTAGTACAGAGTATCAATTTTCAAGGTTTGGAAGCCTACCAGCATCTGAAAAATTCGTGCACTCGGTAGATGTCATGTATCACCTCGATCGTCTTCATAGCTGCGTCCAGACATTTGGCGATCGTTTCCTCTAATTCGCTTGGAGGATGTCGAAGCTTGCGGGTGAAATGGCTTAAGAATGGCCGGAACAATAGCATCTTCACATTATAGTATCCTGGCAAAATACGGTTAAAATAAGGTCCCATTGAACACTTCAGATGCAACTTACGAATCCCCAGCACAAGCCGTTGTCTTCTTGCCCACTTTGGATCGCGAAGAGCGCTTCGTGGCGACTTGTAAGTACCAATATCTGGCCTTAGTTTTTCTGGTAGACGTGCAAGCCACCGATCCATCTCAATTTCGATCTGGAGGGCCAGTTGGAGCTTCTCCTGTAGTGTGATACGGGAATGGTAGATCTGGACGGAGACCCGTCGGACAATCTGGGCGAAATCGATCATCCACGGGATGATGGCATACTCGGAGTCATCGCGGGGTGGGATAGCTCGATTATGGTATTCGTCCATACCCAACGTATCTGGTCGTCCGACTGAAAAGCTCATTTCTCTGCAGCAAGTCAGAACCAATCAACTCGTTAAACTCAAGTCACCAATCTACTGTATGCTCACATTTCAAGTGAAAATAAGCCCCTGTCAAATGAAGCAATTAGCTTGAGCCGCCACGCGGGTCGACTTTCTACTTACCACCAAGTCTTCGAGATCCAGCTCGAACGTTGATCATTAGGGCCCCGGACCTCTCGGTTAAAGCCAGCAGATAAACAAGTGCGCACCGCCAGTCCAAGATACATATAAGCCACTACAGAATTAGCTTAACTGAAGAGCCAAAGATTAGGGGTTCTTACGATTGGGGTTGAGTTCATTTTGACAAATTTTGGCCTGCGAAGGGGTTAGCAATCGCCGATACTCCAAGAGAGTCCACAATCCGAACATACCATTAAATAGAGACATTGAACAGTTTCAAGGTCGTTTGAAAAGCGCAAGTGATTTAAATATGCTTGGGCTTCGCCAAATAGCTTTCGACTCCATTCAAAGCGACCCAAGCCGGCAAGAGTATCTTCGTCCCATACTCGTACCAGTGATCCAAAAGACAGGATACTCAAATACAATGCGACGAAGCTGGGCTCGGGGGTACGGGAACGATTTAACCATAGGTCGCTGGCGCGCGCTTGGAAATCTTCCTTGTCGATGAACGGGTGAATGAAATGGATATTCTCAAAATAACCATTCATGAAAACATGCGCCTGATCAAAGTAATAGTTTTGCTGTTCAATGGAAGTTAATTGACTAGGACCAGTGGTGGATGGAGAGAAGCTGGGGTTATGCAGCGTCGAGATCAATGAAAAGTCTGCTGGACGAGGATATTGTTCCTCATGAGTTTTTGGCTCTCGCGCCTTCTTCAAATGACCGATGGCGGCTGCAGATGAAGTACTGCCGTGAAATTCAATTGCGTTCGTATGATGGTTCAGTTCGTTGATCTCGTCGTCCGCGCTCTCCGCGGACTCTTCCGGGCGGTCATTAGGTAGCTTTGTTGTTTCACGCGGTGTCGAGCCTGTCCGTGGCATGGAGCAAGGTGTGGCATCTAATGCCACGGGGACTACACTGTGAGCGATCGGCCCATTCAGAGGAAGTGGCGAAGTTATGATCTGGGCCTCGGCCGCGCGTAGCTTCGAGGCCAGCTCCTCTACTTTCTTCTCGAGATCGGTGACATAACTATTTCCGTGTCAGTATTTTCATCTAAAGCAAAGGTGGATTATCCGCCGCGCAGATATCCAGAAGAAAGATAGGGATACCTTGCCGACCGGTTGCTTTCACGCTCCCTATAATTCCCCTGGTATACACAATCTAGGTGACTCTCTAGAATCCCGTTAGTTCTGCAATCTGAAGCCCCCGCACGCGATATACCCCTCCATCGACTTACTTCGGCAATGCGAGCATGGATACTGCTCGTCGCACTTATACTTCTTGGTCCTGCACCGGTCGCAGGCCTGGGCAGCCCGAGGCCGTTTGGCCCGCTTAGGTGCAGATTCATCCACGGGCGAGTTTTGGATGGCCTGCATTATTGAGACATCATGCCACAGCGGCAGGAAAATCTGGGGGTGGATCAAGCTAGTTGCAGGTGATAGATGATAACGAACGCGAACTTCGGATTTCCCGGGCGTTCCGGGTGCAGGTCCACGTGACGGGGGCGCTGCGGGGAAAATTCTGGGGGAACCAATCAGGCTAGCTCGCCTGCAATATCCAAGAAAATATGAACTCAAATCGAATTAGACTCGTTTTGCAGGGTCATGGGACCGGTATGCATCTCGGCACTTTCATCGAATTACGGGATTTGCAGAATGCCGAAGGCCGAATGAACAGAAAGAAGCTTTAAATTTCGCTATGTACAATCGCTATGTATGTACGCCCAATGTGTACCCTAGTTATGATATTTGTGACTAGAAAGTCACGTTCAGTCGCTCCGCCACAGACGCCAACTGCGAGGGGTCCCACTCGGGAGCCTGATCCGGCAGAACAACACCCTCCACCTGCTTACCCAGCTCGTGAATAAGGGCCTCAATGCCATCACCATCGGTGAAGGAGTGCACCTTGACATACTTGCTCACAAAGTCCAAAGCAAATGCCTGTCCAGCAGGAATAACAACAGTCTCACCCTCGCGGAAGATGGTCTCTCCAGAACCCTGCAGGCGGACCTTGAGGGAACCCTCCATAACACAGAAGCAGTGATCGACCTTGGCGAAGGTCATGTATTTCGAGAGAACGGTCTCGCCGTAATCCTTGGACGACTCAATGCTGGAGATGGCGCACACGCCAGTGCTTTGCTTGGTAGTGACGAAGGGGCGGGACATCACTCCACCCAGCATCCAACGTGGGCCAGTGTTGGCACGCAGGAAGTATCCCTCCGATCCCTCGGGCAGCTTCTCATCATCCTTAGTCCACTCTCCCAACTCTGGGGGCTGGTACTGAGGCTGGAAGACGACGTCGAACTTGCCCTTGGCAGCCATAACCTTGGGGATCAGAAGAGACTTCAAGTCACGGTTGTCAGTCTCGGGAGATATGATGCCTTCGAACGGCTCGGACACGTAGCGGAAGAAGTCGACCCAGTCGCCGGGAGTGATGAGGCCTTGGAGCTCGGTGTGAGGGCCGACATTGTCGGGGTTGTGAATGACCATCTATTTGCGTCGTCATTAGGCTGGCTCCTTGTGAATTTGCTCAATTGGGGTTCACAAACCGGTGGGACATAGGCAAAGTCACCAGGGCCCATCATTCGGCACTTGTCGCCATTGTATAGCTTCAGGAATCCCTTAGTCACCAAGAAGACATCGTGGGCCTTGTTGTGGTAGTGGAAGCCGGGAGCATCGGAAATGGTGGAACCGCTTGTGAACACAGCCATCAAGCCATCAGTCTGCTTTGAAGAAGTCAGGATGCGGAAGACACCCTTGCTACCGGGAATAGTAATGCGTTCACCCTCCAGCTGGGGGATGGCATAGGGGATCCGCTCGGCGGGAGGCAAATTTGAGAATGGCAGCGACATTGTGTAGGATTTTTGTGAGGCACAGGTAGAAGAAATTTATCAGACTTGAAAAAACAAAAGGCTATGACCGAGGAAGAGGCTAAGCTTTAAAGCTACAGAAACTCCAACTCTCGGTATGCGGGGGACACGCTCCCGAGCGGAAGGTCCCGTGGCTCGGAAGACCCGAGTTGCCTTTCGCTTACTGGCAATTGGGGCGCTCTGATTTGTTCCTTCTATAAATGAATATGCTATCAGTGGATTCAACACTTAACACGGGGGGAATTTATTGCGAATCATGTGTAGTCAGCGGAAGTGACAAGAGGCCGAAGCACGAGCACCGACGGATGCTCCATGTCTGGTACCAACCCATGGATGTAAGTACTGTGACTACACTGTTCTAGGGGGTTGAAAAGATCATGGTACCAGTTAGAACCAGACTTGAATTCTTAGTTCTTACTGAGGACTGATTCAAGTACCAGTTGCAGAGAATATCGACATGGCGGGGTCAAATATTGCCCCGCGCTACGCGTCGCGAGAAAGAGCTAGAAGTGAACGATTTCTCGTAAGGCCGTAATCTACTAAAGTAAAGTATTTATGGAAAATTCCCCGAGTTTCAAAACCCCACGGAATTCAAACTCCGATCACCCACTGTATCCCACAATCTCCATAAATCCGGGTCCTGGTATGATCATCGCTATATGACCTTAACCGTAAAACCGAAGAATTTTGCTTAGTAAAGAAGAAGACCAAGGCCTTCAAGCAGTGCTTGTAAATGCCTTTCCGGCGACTCCAGATTGGTCAATGACGCTTAGTAAAGGAGAAGAACCAAGGCCTTTACAGTAAGCAGTGCTCGTAAATGCCTTTCCGGCGACTCCAGATTGGTCAATGGAAAGCTCCTTCGCCACCATTAACTACTAGTGCGGATAAGATTTCACCCACGATTCCCCACGCTCGTGGGGATGCCGCCTCAGTCCGAATCTGTGGGGTTTGCGTATACTATAATATACCTCCGCGCCCTGCTAATCTTCGTCTTTCTCTTTCACAATTAATTTTCTCCCTTCTTACACTACCGGATTCTCATACACATAATGACGTCCACCGATTTGGCCGCGCTCGAGAAGCCGACTGGCGAGTACCGCCAGTACTTGCCCGACTTGAGCCTCAAGCGCTTCCAGGTGATGTGCACACAGGACGCGCACGAGTACGCGCACGATTTTAAGACACTGAAGCAGCCCCCTTGGTTGCACGGCCTGTATTCGCATTGGTTAGATTTGCTGCAGGAGCCCTTCAAGGGTGTCACCACCGACGGTAAGAACGAATGCGTCATGAAGAAGGCGGGGAAAGATATAATATATCCAAACAGTCTCTAATGTATGAATTACAGGCCGCGTCCGTCCCGATCTTTTCACTTTGCAAGATGAAGATGTTCCGATCCAGCAGATTGTGGATACCACACAGACCTTCCTCGGCCTGCTAGACGATAAGCAGAAGGAAGCCGTCAGCTACCACATCGACTCCCCACAGTGGCGCACATGGTCCAACCCCGAGTTCCTGCTCGCACACAAGGGTGTCCGCCTCGATGAGGTTAGCGAGCAGATTCGTGATGCTGTCATGAACGTCCTCAAGGTCACCCTCTCTCCCGAGGGCTACGAAAAGGCCGTCAGCGCTATGCGCATTAACCACTTCCTCGGCGAGCTGGTCAAGTCTCCCCGCGTCATGAACGAGTTCTCCTACAACTTCGCCCTCTTCGGTCGTCCGTCGACTACCCGGCCCTGGGGTTTCTCCTTCTACGGCCACCACCTGTGTCTGAACATCTTCCTGTACAAGGGCCAGATTATCGCGTCGCCGTGGTTCACCGGTGCCGAGCCTAATGAGATTGACTCTGGCCCATATGCCGGTACCCGTATTATGCAGGTTGAGGAGCAGCTTGGTCTGGAGCTGATGCAGTCTCTCACTGTCGAGTTACAGACTAAGGCTCGCGTCTTTGAGTTGATGAAGGATCCTGCTATGCCTCCTGGTCGCTGGAACAAGGATGACCAGCGCCACGTGTGTGGTGCCTACCGCGATAACCGGGAGGTCCCTTACGAGGGTATCCTGGTCTCAACCTTTAACGAGGCACAGAAGAAGCTTATGTACGGCATTCTGGAGCAGTACCTTCTTTACCTGCCCGCCAAGTCTCGGGCCTTGAAGATTGAGCAGATCCGTCGCTGGGAGGCGGAGACTTACTTCTGCTGGATTGGTGGTAACGGTGATGAGGATCCTTTCTACTACCGCATTCAGAGCCCGGTTATCATTGTTGAGTTCGATCACCACTCTGGTGTGTTCTTGAACAACGATGAGCCTAAGAAGTTCCACATTCACACCCTGCTCCGCACTCCTAACGCGGGCGACTACGGCCATGCCTTGCGGGCCCAGATCCCGGGTATCGAGGGCATCAATGGAAAGGAGATTGTTTGGTAGGTGGATGATACCTGAAAGTTGGCGTGAATTTTATAAAACCTTGTCATGTATAACTTTATGCGATGAATCTTGATGACTTTTTTTTATTTCTCTTGGCATTTTGGGGTTGTGTTCGGGGATGTGTTTGTCTTTTTTTCACGTCTTCAATATAGACCGTGCTGGCTGATTCGGTCTTACTGAAGGTCTACCCGAAATACGAAGATATGATTGATGTGACGAGTTATTTTCGATGAGTAGATCCCGAAAGAAGCATATATGTGTAGCTCGCTGAAATGAATTGTTCCATCCGAATTAGTTTTCTGTCCCAAGACCATATGAAAGTATGTATACAACCCATAACTCCAAGCGTAGCCGAATAACGAGTGAAAACAAGAGCAAGAGGAAAAAGGATGCCGCCAGACCAACTAGACTAAATCAGTTCAAGTCTCAACGCTTTCATGTACCACCAAGTATGTCCCTTGAGAATATCGCATAGTACGTATACAGCATCGGATATGGGGCTCATGCTGTAACCCTAATATCATCATTATCAGGGATTAGCTCATACCCTCCCTCAGAGGGCAAGACATGAGCCGCAATAATGACCGCGCCAGCGCAAATCAGACCAATACACCAACTAACAGTGCAAAAGGTCCAGGACTCATCCAGCTGCCAGCCAACGAAGAACCGATCTTCATTATCGAAGAGGTATGCCTGAATACCCCAAAGAATCAGTATCTAGTTCTTCTTCAAGACATCAAAGATGGCTAACTTACCACTATTGACATACTCGCCGCTTGTACAATAGCAGAGCACGTAATCAGGATACTGAGAACGCCCCATCCATTTTCACGGAGCCGTTTCCCTCCCCCCAGAATGATCATATAGGTGACGATACTCATGCCCTGCAGCACAACGGCAAAGGACATCAAGAATCCAACAGAGCGCCACATAGAACAGAAATACCGGTCTTCGCCATGGCAGTCTTCGCGCGCGGGGAAACTCTCACACGTATCAGATAGAGAGGAGCATCGACGGTGGAGGCCATAGGAATAGTGGTGAGCAGGCTAGACAGGGCGAGTACGTCAGTTTTCTGCGGTCGCACGAAACGTCTAACAAAGGAGACAAACCACTAACCTTTTCGCTATGATAGCTGACCCATTTTGGGATGACGATAGCGCTTATAGTCAACCCGAACGCTGTGTCGTTAGCATTCCGAGCGTCACTGTTGCCTGGTTTCTGTCCAGACTGCGGACGTGTCGCTTACAAGCTAGGAACACCACCAGGGTGGCTGAGTAGACAATCGTTTTTGTCAGGAAGCCTGTATAGTTGCGATCGGTTCCCCGTGGCACTAGGTGGAAGTCCATGGTGGTGTGGACGAAGAGGCAGGTATGAAAGGTGGCTCGATATGGGGAGGTTTGGTCCGTGCGACGGTACAGGACCGGATTTGGGAGGTGACTTTGGATGGGAGGGTGACTTTGAGGCAAGTCCTGGTTCTTTGAGGGGAAAATGAAAGGAAACGAACCGAGCTCAACCTAAAGGTTAGCCATGCGATTGAAGTCAAGTGGACAAGCGATCAACTTGATTTCTGGGGTTTTGACCCACTCCTGTCCCACCTTATCAGTCCCCGCTCATGCTACCCGCGTCATGCACAGATAATACTTTGGTCAAGGTACAACTCTATAGGATTATAAATTATGGCGCATGCTCTATACACCGCCATTTACTGAGCGTCTTCGTCAAGGAAAATGGCGCGTATTTGAGTAATTTTGACTGAGTAAGCATCTAATCTATCCTCTACTTTCTCCTTGTCACTATGTGGGGACTCACTACCTTGCTTGCTGGTAAGTACTGCCAAGGTTCAGGAATGACTCCCTGTGCTTAAGGGTTTCCTGAGTTATCTACATATTTTCAGTTATACAGATGCATATGTGCACTCTTTCTTAAGTGTGTCTCTTAAAAACTCGTCGAGTTTATCTTATCACCTATCACAGGTGTCATCTTACTCAATTAGGAAAGGGTACGGCTATGTCACCTTATACATCACTTTACAAAGTAGAAACAATTTGCAAGGAGACCCGTCCTGACAGAATGGGTCTCTTGGAACAGCCGTCATCATTAGAACTACCTAGGTAAGGAAACCCAGCAATACAGAGGCATAATATACAGTGAGCAGATATTCTCTACCCGGCAAATATCAGAGGCGGGGAAAACATAGCACAAAATAAGTCAACCCAGATGGATCTCGTGGGTCTCATCGCAGCATTCAAGGGACTTGCCACCCAGCAAAAAAGCAAAAAACATCATAGATAGGAAAAGAGAAACGCCAACCAGATTCATGCCAGAAAAAATAAAAATGTTGCGCCGGATAACGTTCATTGCCGTAGCACTCACTTCACTCCGTGCGCTTTTGCTGCAGCATCGCTCGGAAATCATCATTGCTCTTTTTGAGCGGGGCCTCGCCGTCAGTCTTGCCGTCGGCCGAGGTGTCCATCTTGTCGCCCTTGTTGGACTCTGTGCTGGGGGTGGGCCCAGTGGCTCGTTTCATCCCAAGTCCGGCCCGGCGACCACCGCGGGAGCCTGGTTGCTGGGGGCGCCGAATGGGCCCTGCGGTTTGGATAGTGTTCTTGGGCTTCTCTGGTTTGTTCGAGGTGATCCGGGTAGTCTTGTGCTCAGCCTGGAGCGTTTTCATCTCTTCCACGGTTCCAATGTGAAGTGGCCGGCCGGGGATAATTTCTTTGCCCTCGAGCGCCAGTGTGGCTTTGCCAGCATCATGAACATCCACAAACTCAACAATAGCACCTTGGTGATCCGGTCGGAGCACGATCTTGATCAGTCGACCCAATGGTTCAACCAGGGCACGGATACGAGCATCATTGACGGTGTCGGGGACATTCATCAACGCAACTGTGCGATCCCAACGATCACCAACTGTCTCTACGAGACCGGCACCATTGACCTCTGGGGTCGGTGAAGCTGAGGGAGCAACGCGAGAGATAACGGTGCTCGCTATGCGCTTAGCACCAGTATGGGAACTGATCTGAACACGGATTGGACGGGACTTGAGGCTCTCACCATCCATTGCAAGCGCTGCAGTAGCTTCCTCCTATAAAGTAGATCAGAATTAGCCAGGAACTCTTGAGCCAAGGGGAAAATAAATTGAATGAACATACCTTGGTAGAGAAGACCACAAAGCAATAGCCTTTGTAACCACAGTCGACGCTGTAAGGAAGGGTGATATTCTCAATTGTGCCGTATTTCGAGAAAGCCTTCCGGATATCTTCCTCCTTCAACTTGAAAGACAAGTTTGCGCAGTAAATCTCACGACCTTCCTCAAGTGCTCCACCACGCTTCTGCTTCTGCGCTGGGTCCGATATCTTTGCAATCAGGTTCCCTTTCTCGATAGGGGTTCCATCCATTTCGGTGGCGTCGTGAGCGGCACTGGAAGAAGCAAATTGGATATAGCAAAATCGTCGACTGGTCTGGAATTTGAGTGAGGGCCAACGCACTTCAACAATACGACCATACTGGGAGAAACCAATTAGTGGTGTTCTATTCTAGTATCAGAGGAATTATAGCTTACCTTGCCAAAGAGCTTGTGGAAATAATCATCATCCGCGGTTGCAGGGAAATTGGCGACAAACAGAGTTGACTCAGCATCAGACTGAACTTCGATGGTGTTCTCACCAAAAGACTTCTGATCACGGGTCAAGGCGCTGAGAGCCTCCTCTTTGGTGTCGAATTCAATCTTCGCAACCTCGGAATTTCCATCCTCTCCAGGAAGCATCTTGACGCCATTGATCGTACCAACCTATAATCTGCGTCAGCGTGACAAAAAGCTGGTAAATGCATAGGATACTTACATGTCGGAAGAACTGTCGCACCTGGTGTTCAGATGTATCCTTGGGCAAATTCTTAACCACCACAGTTGAGTGTTCCCGATCACGACGAGGTTCTGATGGCTCCTCTTTGACCTCTGAAGCAGCCTCCTCACTGCGAGTCTTCTTACTATCAGGCTCGCCATTCACATCTGTCTCGTCCTCCCGTTTCCTCTTTTCTGACGATGAAGCAGCTTCGACAGCAACGTTCAATTGTTGCTGCTGTGCAGCTGCAGCCTCGTGGGCCTCTCTTTCTCTTCGAGCATTGACAGCCCTCATGGCCTTCCGGGTTTCGATGACAGCAAGTTGCAGCTCATCTGAATCTTCATAATCTTCACAGTGGGCAAGATAGGTCTGCACAATCTTTTCGGGCCAATCGAGGTCAGTTCGCGCGATAGCTTGCTTCAAAACTGCAGTGGCATAGCTGGGCGTAGGGGTGCGTCTCGCAGCATCCACTGTCGCCTCGCCCTGAACAAACTTGCTCCAAGAGATAAGCTCCCAAGCGTAATAAGTGAGCCAAAACTCATAGCTGTTGCCACGACGAGCGACTAGGCCTTTGAAAGTCTCCCGAGCACTGTCCCAGCTACCACTTTCGCTGAGATATCGGATGTAAATGCGCTCCAGGCGGAACAGGGGATCTCCCTGGTAAGATCGCCCATATTTCTTCTCGCCCAGCTCCTGGACACTCTCGATTGCCGAGCGAATTCCAACTTCCGCGACATCAAGGTCTTCATCAGTTGAGTCCGAGAGAAAAGCGCGTCGGCGGAGGTAAGCACACCACGTGGTATGGACCTTGAGCACTTCTTCCATCCCACCAGCATCAAGCAGTCCTGTCGCGGTAGCCCTGTGCTTGATATCAGAAATTATAGCGAATGACAGGCCCTCTCTTTCCGAGCTGAGGAGATACTGCGACCAGAGATTACCAGACCATGGACAGTGACGCGTGGCGCGGTCAAGGGTAGAAATGGTCGTGGTGGATACATGGTTCTGCATGGATTCCTCAAGTAGGAACATGACATGACCTTCCCATAGAGCGACGTCAGTGGGAAAACGCAGGACAGCACGCTGATAAATGGCGTTGGCGAGTTCAAAGTGAAATTCTCGACGGCGGGGATTCCGACTGCGGGTTAACTCCCATTCGATATAATCGGTGTACACGGCATACTCGAGGGCCTTATCACCAGACTCCTCAGCTTTGCTCAGCCGATGTTCGAATTCTTCTCGCGCAGCGTAGATGGCCTTGGTTTTCTTTCCATGAGCGACAGTCTCCGTCATAATGCTCTCGTAGTTTGATTCGTAGTAGGTGGATACAAATCCTGAGAAGCTCTGGAAAGTCTGATCCCAATTTGCATGAGGAGTCTGCAGTCGAGCATCATACAACCCACGAAGATGGTTGATTTTCTCCTGGGAAGGAGACCGGGAGATATCCTGGGCCAAAAGGTCAAGGTACCGATCCCATACCATATGACTGTTGTTGATTCTCCACCGGGTCGATTCGGCAGCGTCCTTCCACACATCCAGAACTGACTGCCAAGTAAACCTCCGACGGTCTTCGTCCGTCCACTGGCCAGCACCACCGGTTTCCCCGACAGCAGATTTATAAAGGTACAAGACCCATTCGCCATAAATATGCCAGAGATTGGTGCTACCGAATTCTTCAATGACTGATCGCCTACACAAGCTTACAACCGCATCGCGATCTGCCGCGGAGTTGGTCAGCATACTCTCATCCTGAATCCACTCCGCCCAAAGATTCTCGCCCATGGCGAAAAGCTTGTCCATTTCCTCTCGAGCTATTCGCATATCTTTAAGTAGATCGTATCGCCGAGGATCACCGTGAAGTTCCGGATTATTCGGCGGGTAGACATGGTTAACGAAGCCGCCATGCAAAATACCAATGAATTTGACATGCGCATCGTAGGTGTGGGGGTTCTCTTGGATTTGATTGAACAGATCAGTCGCCAACCGCTGGGCGTCCGGGTCCAGTGATGTGTCGGTATAGTTTCGCCGTGCGCTTTCTCGAGGACCTTCAGACATGGCAATATCAAAGGATGTGCGAGGAATGGGAGTGTTGTGGTTGATGGTATTCACGTGAGGATGAATGGTGGAAGGAGATAACTGGTGCTCGTATGACTCGGTACCACGCAGCATATTTTGCGCGTTCTGACGTTGCGGCTGGTGGTGTTGCATTGCAGCCAGGTCGGCCAAGGTGTCCATGCCGGGGGTCGAGGGCTTGGTAGATGACGGCCGGTCGGTCGCAGGTGAACCATTGCCGGCAGTTTGGTTGGGACCGCCAGGAGAGCCAACTCCTGTCGGTGACGTTTCCGAGATGGCAGGCCCAGTGGGAGCGTAGATCTGCTGGGCTAGAGGTGAGGAAGTTTTGCCTTTGCGAGCAGAACCGGAGCGCGTCCGCTGAAGTGCCTTATGGGGGGAGGGTCCTGCATTCGGGGTCGGTGCGTTATTTGACGTGACACCAGGCACGGGCGTGGAGTTTCCAGATTGAGGATTCGAGTCCGGGGACAGCAATGAATTGATGTCCATCTTGCCGGGCCAAGGCAGAGGGAGAAAGAAGAGAGAGAAAAACTTGCGATGCGCTCTCGAGAGGAGGGATAAGAGGGGAAAGCGGAGCGACCGAGTTAACAGAAATGTCAAATATCGTCACGAGTTCACGGATAATGCTGAAGAAGCAGAGATCCAATTTAGACGAGGGCCACAAGATGCCTCAACAACAAGTCCATTCCTATATTGACCAGCGCAGCTTAAGATCCTAATCTCGTGCCGGGTTGGGGATCGCAGAGGATTCGCGCGAAGCGGTTCGCACCAGGAAGGGCTCTTCTGTCGCGGTAGCTTTGTGGCTCCCGATGGATGAACACTGGTGGTCTAAAGGAACGTGTCGGCCGAAGGAGCGGGACCCAGGGTTAGGCAAGTCAAGCTGAATATGCAGCTTGGTCGAAGCAGGGATCGTGGGGAGGATAGAGAGATACGCCACAGGCGAGTGGCCAGGGAGGGGGAAAGTGAGGATGGAGAAAGGGAAGGAGCTGATGAGGAGGAGAGATAGCAAGAATCGGGAAGGAGAGCGCTGAAGGCCCTGAAAGAGGGAAGATGAGGGCTAGTGGATCTTCACTGTGGAGATGACGGTGTGAGGGAAGACCTGGCGCAGTGTGGGCGATAAAGTTGGCCGAGAACCCCATGAGGCCCGAGTGTTTTAATCTACCGCAATCAAAAAACAATAAAACGCTGCAGATCTTATTCTCGGGTGGGGTGGGTATGATACTATCTCTGTTACTTTCTTTATTCTATTGTTCGTGATCGATCACGTCGCGACCTGCATTGGTTGCCTGAGGCATGAACACTAGGTACGGTGACCCATTAAGACCAACCATGCACCGTAAGTTTGACCTTTTTTCCACGCTCCTCCGATCTCCGATCCCCATATCACATCTCCGAACGGCCACAATGGGCGCTGTCTTACCTTATGGGCAGCTGGTCCGGTCTGGTATGCTTCAATTTGGTCTCTTCGATGAAAATATATAATGGCTAACCCTCGTTCTAGCGGCCCGGACCCGTGTCGCGTGCGTCCCCCGGCGGACATTGACTACAAACCCCATTCGCTATAACCAAAACGCCCAGCCCGGCCCTCAAAAGACCTCGTTCTTGTCGTCTATGAAGAATTGGGTTCTTGG
Organism: Penicillium sp. S1602; assembly: GCA_023626355.1. Lineage (NCBI taxonomy): Eukaryota > Fungi > Ascomycota > Eurotiomycetes > Eurotiales > Aspergillaceae > Penicillium > Penicillium sp. S1602. The sequence continues at coordinate 143,322 of JAMAGW010000019.1, read as the reverse complement.
TGGCAGTTCCGATGGAAAGCCAAGGGCTCGCACACCAACTGCCCCCAAGCGCGAGGAAGGCGCACTTGGATCAAGCTCCATTTTTGCAGAAGACCTTGGCAACACTTCCGGCCCAACACCCTCCCGCAAAAAGGAGCAGAACAAACAAGGCCAAGCAGGCGCTGAGGGCCCCGTGCCTCTGGAAAAGCGCAACAAGGACTACCTCCAGCTGGGTTTGAACCCCAACCCGAAGGCCCAGCTCCGGTGGGAGAAGAAGATGGTCATCCGTGAGATCCGCAAACGCGGCCGTCTCCCGAAGGCTGTCCAGATCAAGCGGACAGAGCGTGAATCTCTATCCAAGTCACACTGGTTCAAGACCTCCGTTAAGAAGCTGGGCCCCTTGGCCCGCCAGATTGCAGGCAAGAACATCGATGAGGCTATCCTGCAGATGCGTTTCAGCAAGAAGAAGGCCGCTCAGGATGTGCTCGGTCACCTGGAGCACGCGAAGAACGTTGCCATGGTCCGTGCCGGCATGGGCCTGCCGGAGGAGGGAGCTGAGCCTGCCAAGCCCCTCACCGTCGTTCTCAAGTCTGGTGAGCGCAAAACAGTCACCGACCCCACAAACATCTACATTGAACAAGCTTGGGTCAACCGTGGTCCCTATGGATTTGGCATGGATCACCGTGCCCGTGGTCAGATCAACCGGCTGCGTCCCCCTTCCACTGGTCTCTCAGTCATGTTGAAGGAGGAAAAGACCCGTATCCGTGAGTGGGAGGAGCGGGAGGCTACTGCACTGCGGAAGCGGAAGGAGCAGCTCTGGGTCCAGCTGCCGGACCGCAAGATCTCTGCTCAGAACCAGTACTACAGCTGGTAAATGTGTGGACTGTTGCTCTTCTCCCTTTGGCGTTGCATTTGTATTATTTTAACACCCGGACTCTACGCATCTTGGTGCTTCTCCGGTCTCCTTGGTTTTTCTGTTATCCTCGGCCGGTTTGAGTGGAGGGGATTTGCATACAGTAGAAGAAAGCGGGCTAGTCGCCCATGTACAATATCTACAATATTAAAGGCATATCTATATCTCATGGATATTTTCCACTCACTGTCCTCTCGATTGAAGGAACTAGGCGCTCATGAGTAGTCTATGTCAGCTAAATCCATACAATCGGACCAATTCCTCATCTTCGCTCTGCTTGAACAACAACAGGAATCACCGCCCCCGTCTGCAAAGGAAAAGCACGGTGACCAATAACCTCGAGGATACTAGTAATAGCACCCGAGTGCGCTGTGAGAGAAAGAATAATATTCTCATCCGTCGCAAAGATATCATCCAGCAACTTGGCGAGCCGCTCATTGCGCTCCTCATTGGTCTCCCGTCTATGGGCGTCCCAGAGCGGATCGTCCTCGGAAAACCCAGGCTCGAACTGGTACTCCGGGAACTCGGCTCTGATTTGAGATGCCTTAGATCGAAGGTCGCAAGTATGCTCGCCTAGCGTTTCACGGAGGAGCTACATTTTGTATTAGTGACTAATTTTTTTTTTCCCATAATAGACATCGGGACTAGTTGGATGATCGTTTTCTTACCTCTTTAATCATGGGTCGGAATGGGTCTGTGAGTGGCATATCCAGTCCCTTGAAGGTGATTTGGGCAGTTTCGCAGGTCCGGTGCAACGGACTAACATAGTATGATTGCGGTGCCGGAATACCTTCAGTGAACTGTCTTTTCCATGCTCCGAATGCTGTTCTGACTTGGGATCTTCCTACTTCTGTGAGTCGGGCATCGACCCAGCTGCCGTACTCGTCTCCGTCGAGTAGAGACCAATATGACTATGATAGCTGGTGAGTCAAGAGTTTTTTGAGAGCAAAGTGGGGGCCACATACATCCCATGCTGCGGTTCCATAGCGTCTCTCGGCGACATTATGAACACCTTCACCGTGTCGGCCCAGAAAAAGTACCTTGTATTGTACTGATTCCCCGCCCAGGTTGTTCAGCTCATTGATGCTTTGGATGAACTTCTGCCACTGGGTGTGTAGTGGAGCCTCTCCATGGAGAATAAGGCCAAAGTTGGACTTGACCTAGATCTGGATGAGTAAAACGTTTTTGGGGGTATGCGAGTGATCCACCTGGATCTGAAAGTCAAGCTTTCAGCGTCTTACATAGTCGAAGGTGGCTGGGTCGGTGTCCGGCTCATCCTGTAGGAAGAATCCTGGCACGGTGGAGAACTTGAATTGGGTTGACTGTGTCATTGGGTTCGATATCAAGTGCATGATCTTATACCAATCAAAGTGAGTTCTCCAAGGTTGACGTGGGAGGAATCGGCGATGCTCTTCCCTTCCCGCAGTGGGGCTGGATGCGCGGTGAGACTATACTGCCTTTAGAACTGATTTACCTCTCCTTGTGAACTACATGGTTATTGATTTTAATAGAATTGAGATTCAATAAAAGAATCGGGATTCAGTTGGAATTCAATTGGAATTCATCATGCTTTTGATATTTCCATGGATGTGCGGAAAATATTCCATCTTAAATAGTAAACACGGATTCTAGTATTCTACCAACGGATCGCTCTAGCAAATCCTGTATCATAATTGATCCCTCAACTCCAGACCAAGGTTTCCAATTCAAAGAATAGAGCTCCGTAAATTTTGCTTTCATCAGGTCGTAGATCCAAAGGTGGATCAGCCCAAGCTACGCAGTCGTGCGTTGCCTTGCATTATATGTCAGTCAAACTGATTATGCAGACCAAAAGCTTCTCATCTGTGAGAGCTCAAAGCCCTTCTTAGCAGACATGAAATAACTTCCCACTGAGGATAAGCCCTTGAATATCACGCGCTCTGACCAAAAGGTCAGAGATGCGGACTGCCAAGTGCCAAATACTGACTGCAAAATTCTTGAAGCTTGTCCAAGGTGGGCAATGACGGCCTGGATGATGGACTGGTGATGAACATGGCCCAGATGGCCAATGTTTTGGGAGACTGTCCTCAGGCCATTGCCACGAGAAAAGACTTGAGGTTGATCCCTGACTGACTGCGGTCGAGCCGAGGGTATATCCACAGGTCGTCGCGAACTTTGGGCAAGGGTCGATGACCATTTTGGGGTCAGCAGGCTGGCCAGTGCGCTTGTGCTTGAGCGTCCAGAGTTGCTGACTGGCAATGAAGATTGGGATTGGTTTGCAAGTCTGTCCTGCGGCAGTAAAGAGGACCTGATCTTGGCGGTGCTCAGAAGCAGCGAAGTTCTGGAGTGATAGACATCCAGACCATGGTTTGGCGTACTGCAGGCAGCTGGAGAAGCTTGCTTGGCAGTGTTCTGGCAGCTTGGAGCAGCACCTTGAAGGGGCGTGGCTCTCGGGCGCCGAACTTCTCGTCCCGGGATGCTGGCAGTGCCAGTTTCGGAGTTGCATGTCGTGTATGTGGGTTTTTTGACATTTTGTGGAGCGGAAACATTGCGATCTGCATCGATAAGCCTGTTGCTCGCAGATGAGCCCAGAGCATGCCCACGAAATGGGGATAAGCCAACGGACTGCCGAATCGTTTGGGGCGATGTCGACATGGTCGAAGATTGCATACTCGAGCATTGAGGCAACGTTCCATGGCCGGATGAGCTGGTTGAGCTTCTCGCTTTCTGAATGGTATCTGGTACCGGTGATAGCACAAAGCTTGCATTGTACTGGGGGTCGTGGGGTGAGTTGTTGCGGACAAACTTGGTGGTTGCCCTGGTAAATGGTTGTACACCTGTCGGACTGATTGACGGATCGTTCACCGGAGACTTTACCATGACCTTCTTGGTCATATCGACCGGTAGACGAACAGCCTCCACCTTTCGCAAAGAGCTGGGCTCATGAACACCAGAGGCACGCGGTGATGGGACAGTGGACATCGTCGGTAATTGCGGTCTCGGTCGTTCTCTGAATGCGACGTCCATTGGAACCTCACTGACGCCCGCACGGGCAGCCGCCTTCTCGAGGCAGTTGCACTGGAGTAAAATTAGTTGTCAGGGTCAAGAACAAGATCGCTGGGTCGAACGAAGCTTACCCTCTTGTGCTGCTTTTTGTGCTTCTCGCAAGCACCATATTTCCGCGCTTTAATGTAGTTCTCCTTCTGCGCCTGGGAACGAGGCTTCTGCTTCTTCGGAAGGTTGGCAGTGGCATTCATATTCAGATCAAGGACCATCTCCATTGGCATACCGCCCTTTTCAAACGGGGTAGGGGCCGCAGTTTGTTCTGGACTGGCGCTAGTCGGTTGAGGTGAGATGCTCTCGCGCATGTAATCCGACCAGCATGGTGACGAGAAGCTGGTGCTAGAATCAGATGACAATTCGAGGTCCAGGGCAGTGGCATCACATAGTCGTTGCAGATGCAAAGCAATCGCTGCCTCTCGGCGCTTTTCCTTGAGGGAAGCAACACGAGTGTCGATGGCGGCCTGCGCCTCAACCATTTGCCGGAAGTCGAAGGTGGTATCACAGGATTGGTAGCCATGGAACATGGGATCATCCATGGTCGCAGTAAAGTCCGGAATCAGTCCCATACTGGGGGACTGATCGGCAAAGGAAACATCATGCGACAGATCAAAGCTGTTCATGTCCGGGAAGCCAGACTGGGTGAGGTCTGGCAGGTCATTGGTAAACATGTCAGCATCGTAGGGGAGCGACATCTCCGGGGAGATGGAGTTAGCGGAATAATCATCGCTGTAACTCGGTGAGAGATCAAGGAATTGATCAAAGTCAACCCACTCCTCCTGGGTTGAGGCATCCATGAAGAATGTATTTTCAACAGACGCCATGGCTTCGGGTATCACAGGGGACTTAAAAAGATAAGAAGTACTTTTGGTAGGGGCTGAACTAGGTCAAAAGAGGGTATATATCGTAGAAAATGATTAGGGCCACAGGGGGCCTGGGGGTGGATTTTCCCGGAGAAGTGTAAGTTCGAAGACCAAAGGGACTCGAAGAAAAGGAACCTGAGGCAGATTGCAATTGTATATAGGTGGGAGCTCGTCCTGGATCGCCCATTCCTAATTGGGGTCCCCGACTTCCGCTAAACTGCTTTAGGAGCCCGACACTGCCCGCCCTTGAGTCATAAATGGGGCTTAGCCAAGCGGGGCCTGAACTCTAGGCCCCGAGCTGATGACTTCCTTGATCGGGTCTAGCGCCATGCAGTTCGCTTGGACTTCTGCCACGTCTTTACCGCTTTTATTCTGCTGCTTTTTGTATGAAGCTGTGGTCAGGTGATCTCCAAAGTTGATATAGAAAATTCCCATTGGAGTAATGTATCTAGATAACTTTAATTTCTTAGGCTCGTCGCTTCTACTTTCCTTGAATTGATTTATTTGGCTCAATCAATTGCATTGCTCTCTGTCATGACTGAAATTCGTCTCATCACAATAACCAGCACTTTCATTTCCCTTTCGTATGTCAGCAGCTACCAATCCTGCTGGAGCCAGTGCGAAGATGCTGTTTAACATGTAAAATGCATTGCTGGACGAAATCAGGATAGTAGAATGGGTGTTGCTTTTGTCGTGAGCGCAAATCCACAAATCACCAACTGGCGGGTTAACCCCACCAACCCCAAGCGGAACTTTTTCCAGCTTGCTCCGAACATCATAGATTAAAGCAACCTTGGAACATACCACCACCCCCTTCTCACTTCCCACCGCCACAATGGCTGACGATTACAAGCCTCCAGCTCTCCCTTCCCCATTCACACATACCAAGCCGGCCCCCATCCTCCTTGCCCAGGGCGCTGAAGCTCACGTCTACAAAACCGTTTCCCTCGACCCCTCCATCCCGGCTGCGCTGAAGATCCGCCCCTCCAAACCATACCGGCACCCAATTCTCGACCGGAAATTGACTCGCCAGCGCATTATCCAAGAAGCCCGATGTCTCGTGAAACTTGTCCGCGAAGGCGTCAAGGTCCCTGCAGTCCTAGCACTTGACTGGGAGGGTCAAGGCGGCGATGAGGCAGGCTGGGGCGGAGCCTGGCTAATGATGGAATGGATTGAGGGGCCGGTAGTCCGCGTTGTACTTGAGAAGTGGGAGGCATGGATGAAGGTGAATCGTTCGTCTTTGGACGCGACACGGATTGCCCAGGAAGAGGCGCGAGTGCGGGGACTGATTAGGCGCATGGGATCTGCCATTGCTGGGCTACACAAGGCCGGTGTGGTTCACGGAGATTTGACGACAAGTAACCTCATGCTGCGCACAGAAAAGGTTGAGGGGGAGACTCTTTCTATGGATGGGGAGGTCGTCCTGATTGACTTTGGGCTTGCGTCGCAAAGCACCCAGGATGAGGATCGTGCGGTGGATTTGTATGTTTTGGAGCGTGCAATTGGCAGTACACATCCGCTGTCGGAGCCATTCTTTGAAGAATTGCTTATCGGGTATAAAGAGGGGAACAAGGGCGCTACTTCTACGCTTCGGAGACTTGAGGATGTGCGGTTGCGAGGCCGCAAGCGAAGCATGCTTGGATAAAGATGTGTCACTTTCAATCTTGACCCGACAATGGTCTCGAATGTCCGATATGAATATGCATGCGAAAAAACTCTCATCTGATGTCACAAAAAGAAAAAAGAAAAAGAAAAACGCCGCGCTGAATCTTGGAGATGAATATTTAACGACCTTATGAGGGGCCTGACTTTCATGGCCGCGACTTGACGCATGTACCAACATCTGCCAGAGCGAAATACCCCTTGTTCTCAACCACTCCGCGATCCTTCACAACTGCAGTATATTTCACCACCCACTGTGGCTCAACATCTCCTTGGATCCCATCATTCGCCTCAGGAGCAGAAGCCAGGATGCCCGCGCCCTTGTCAGTCGGGCCCAGAAGCTCTCGCGTCATACCCACCGGAAGGATATCATTGCAGTCATTATGAGTAAGAAGTTGAATCTTCTCTTGCTTGGCGTATAGAATCAAGGACTTGGGAACAACACAGCAGTCCTTGAGGTTGATCTGGTCGACGGAAGGCTTCACTTTGGTATGCGGCAGGAAGCGTGCCAACCGTTCGCTGCCAAACTCTGCCACACCCAGCTGGGCAATCATTCCCTGCTCATGCAGGGACTCGAGTGTCCGCCACGTCTGCACCATACTGTCGAAGTCATCGGGTTCACCCGTGGCTGCCGCGTCCTCCTCGTCGCTATCGTCATCCGCATCGAAGAGAATACCCGGGAAGGACACAATGAGAAGATCGATAGACTCCACGTGTAGCTCTTTCAATACCAAATCAATCGCCTCCCTTGTGTGTGCGCATCGCCGAGACACCGGAATTCCTGGTAGATAGAACAGTTTCACAGTGATATCGTATTGAGACCGCTCCTCTGCCAATCCGGGCTGTGAGAAGTCGATCGCAGGAATATAGAGGGCTCCATCCTGTTCTCCCGTCCAATTTTTATGGTCTTTTGTAGAATGCGATCCGTTCGTATGGCCGTTAGAAACTCCGTTCCCGTTCGCCTGGGACCCGTTCGCGGGTTCAATGTGCTGGTGGGCAAGGAAATTCGAGCGCAGGGAGTTGATCAGTTCGACATTGGACTTTTGTGTGAGCGGCTGACGGATGACAGACGGCCGGCCGCCTTGCATAATATTCCTGTGGTTAATGGTCAGTCACTTTTCTTTTTTTTTATTCCCCTCAGAATGCCGAAATGCGGCAAAGCAATGCGGCGGGAAGCGGCTTACGAGGTGGAGAGGATCAACTTCATTATGGCGTTGGTCAGTGGAGAAGGGAGGAGATAAAAGAAATAGGATATTATGAGAAGTTCGTGCAGCGCGTTGCGCGGACTAAAAGAATGTCTGGTTGATTAGAGAGAGGAATGGCAAACCCCGCGATTATCATTTTATCTGACCCCTCCGAGTCCCTGACAAATCCAGTTCCCGCATTTACAAATTCCATTCTATAGGGATCTAATCTTCCATCCTCCACTATCAACCATCACATTTGATCAATCTTCATCCACGGTCGGGTCCCAGTCAGTAGGCGAGTATTCACCCGTATCAAGCAGCCCCATATCCTCATCTGAAAGCTCAAAGTCGAACACTTCGGTATTCTCACGGATCCGCTGCGGCGTCTTAGATTTTGGCAAAGGCACAAATCCCTAAGATAGTCAGCTCACGTATCCAACCTTTTTGTGATCAAATCAATGAATGCATCCAAGAATCCTAAACTCACCATCTGCAAACTCCACCGAATCATTACCTGAGCCGGCGACTTCCCATACTTCTTCCCAATACTTGCCAGAACAGGCTCGCGCAATCTCTCCCCATGCGCAAGAGGCGAGTACGCTTCTACTATAATATTGCGGCTCTGACACCACTCTGTAATGTCCGAGTGATCTAGCCACGGGTGCAGCTCCCATTGTCCGACGCTAATTTCGCCGCCACCGCCATTCTGGATGTACTCCTCTAGCTCTTCGAGGTGGTGAATACCGTAGTTGGATATGCCGATGGATCGGGTTTTGCCTGCTTTCTGAGCCTCGACTAAGGCACGCCAGGAGCCTAGTCGGGCTTCTTTGCCGCCATAGGGTGCGTGGAGTAGAATGCTGTTTTGTCACTTAGTTTGGTTCATGGTATGGGAGGATGTGCAGATTCATGCTTACAGATCAAAGTAATCCGTAGCCGCTTCTTGTAGACTATTGTCGATAGCTCGCCCCGTTGCCTTGTAGCCCATTGATCCCGGAGGGATCTTGGTAGTCAGAAAGATCTCGGATCGGTCGAGGCCGGAGTTCTGAATGGCTTGGCCGCAGCTCTTCTCGTTTCCGTACATGATCGCAGTGTCGATCTAGAGAATTGGTTAGATCTTGGGGTTGGCGCGCTGTTTGATCGTTGCGGATACATACATGGCGGAACCCGACCTTGAGGGCTTCTTGGGCTACTTTCTCGGTTGCGGACTGGGGACTACATATTGTTAGTTGAGTATGGGTGAATGTGAATTGGTTAATACGCACATCATATACACCTGGGAATATCAAGGGACTGGTCAGCCTGTTACTCTATAACCTTTGTTTTAAGGTGTGCGATGTAGGCCAATTACTCACCCCAAATCCCATGACCGGGATCTCATGGCCCGACAGCAGTTTATGCTTGGACTGCAGAGTCTGTTTGGTCGCCATAGTATATGCACAATCTTGTAACCTAGAAGATGTACTTGAGAGGTTCGAAGTGATAGCGGGTAGACGTAAAATCGGTCTTCGAAGCGATGAGATCATAGAAGTGGGGGCGCGGGGGTGATGCTTCAAACTAGATAACAATGTTAAATTCATCCTAGGGTCCCAAGGACTAGACACACAATTGGAAGACAAATAGAAGTTTGAACTAATGTTCATTTCGAATACTTGAAGAAGCTTGAAAGTTCTAGCTAGTAACTTGACTACGAGTATGATGATTGAGTACCGCGTTAACGATCTCGGGCAAGGCGCAGTATTCGACATTCAGAGTCGTATTATCGAGTATATATCCAGGTACCTACTCGGTCAGACTACTTCATAATGGTACTGGATCGGCGGGGAACGGAAGATTTCTTGGAGGAATTGTCTCGGGGTCCGATTCCTGCGGATCATTTGCCCGTTCTCCTCTCTCGTTATCCAACAGGGTTATGTGGTTCTTCTTTCGCGATTTGCTTCCTGAGGCAGAGGCAAATGACGATTTTGCTCCATCAGCTTTTGCTTCAGCATAGGATTTGGCTGAGGAGCCGTCACAACAGTCTTTGACCTGGTTGAACTCCCCGGTATAATACTCGTCACGACCGACCCGATCACAGATGCAACTCAAGTTCCCGTCGAAGTCATAGTTGCATCATCTGCCTCGCGTGGTGACTCTACCCAATGTTGTTGGAATGCAGAACAATCTCTTTTGACTGGGTCTTCGATACGATGAAGACTCCAGAGGTGACAGCAGCCGTGTGAAGTCTCACAGCAACCAGTTGGGGATGGAGGCGAACACCATAATCACATAGTTTATGTTGTAAAGAGTAGATCCCTTATGCGTAGAGGACTCTCATAGTTCCAATGATATTGGTGGCAAAGCTCATTAGAAAGGCAACAAGTTTTGAATTAAATAGGTTGCTCTGGCATCGCTTCGCAACCAACACCACCAACGCTGGAACATCAACAATATGTAGATCCAAACGCTGATCAATTACAACAAGCATATAGATCTCTTTCAACTTAGTCTCTTGATATAGCTGGTTTCTCACTTTATCATAATAACAGACACAAAAAAGTAGATTGAAATAAATACTTAAGACTAATATATGAACAATATCACTTCTTCCTACTTCTTCTCATTTTCACCAGCCCTTCTTTCAATCCTTTTAAAAGTCAGCACAAATGTTTAGATTATTCTCAAGGTTACCAAGGCAGAAACATACGCGTTCGTCGCTGTCCATAAAGGTATTGATAGATATATACTCCAAACACAGCAACAATAAATATCCGCCCAAGGCATTCCGTGGTATCCTCTTTTTGCCATCCATCTCGGCGACCGAACGAAACCGTAATGATAAAAAAGGCGAAATGGAGTGCTAACGAACAGATCAATTGCATATTATAGGCACTCGTGAAGCCCAATAGAGCAAAGAACCAGACCGACAAAGCAGATAGGGCGCCTTCAAACAGACTACCCCAAAAGGGGGCCCACGCGGGTGATGGTGGCAGTGAGGCAAAAAACTCTCCCAAGGCTTCGGCTACGGTGAACATGATTTGTGTAGGTGGGTTCGTCTTTGATTTGAAGAGTTTATTGTGATTGGAACACTGGTTTTGGCCCCTTTTGACTGGGATATCTCGGTTGAGGGGACAAAATGAATGAATAGACGAATGGATCGCAGATAGTAGTATAGGTAAGGGAAATACGTGCGTCATTGGAAAAAAGGTTTTTGATTAGTTTTGGCCCCCAATGGATTTATGAGATCAGCAAAGGCTGAGGTCGAGAGAAGCAATACGCCTTGCTGTCGAGTTTGAGTCCCGTTGATTTGTCCAGTAAGATGATTTTCTCCGGGTGGATTTATAGTATCAACATGTTAAAAGACCAATATTTTAGATTAACGTGAGGAACAATCTCATAATTAAGGCAATTGATCATAAGTCAGAAATAATAACAGACAAAAAGAGGGTGGGTATCGTCAAGGATCCAGTCGTCCAGCCATACAAACATGACAAAAACCCCAAAGTCCACCGATCCTCAACTAAAATGGTGATCGGAGGTTTTTCTTTGGGCAGCAAATATACAGCAATTGAGGGTAATAGTCATATCTTCATAGAAAGCAAATATGAAAAAGGGAAAATACGAATGTACGTTGCATTAGAGGGAACATCTAGATGTCCTCAACGACGCGCGCATTCACCACACTCTGGAAACCATCACCTTGCTGCTCTTGGCCGTAGCGGCTAGGTCCCTCCCCGAAACTATCGGCAGTAGCCATTTGCTGCGAGATATTGGGGGCGCTGGGCATGAAGATCACCTTGCTGCCAGATGTCTTGGCCATAGATTGCATAGCCTCCAGGTAACGGATCTGCATAGCAGGTGCAGAAGACAGAATATCAGCAGCCTGGCGCATCAACTTGGCGGACTCGACCTCGGCACGAGCAGCAATAACCTTGCTCTCACCAATCCGCTTGGACTGGGCCGCCATGGAAAGCGAATCCTGCAGGTCGTTGCTGAAGATGATATCCTTGATGAGCATGGACTCAACCTGCACACCCCAGCCAGTGGCTACTTCCTCGATAATCTCCGATGTGGACTGGGCGATCTCCTCGCGACGCTCGATCACGTCCTGCAGGACGCGGGCTCCGATCACATGGCGCAGGGTTGTCTGAGTGCGCTCGACGAGAGCCTGCTTGACGTTTGCGATGCCGAAGGCGGCAATATGCGGCGAGGTGACTTGGTAGTAGATAACGGAGGTAAGGTTGAGGGTGACGTTGTCCTTGGTCATGCAGACCTGGCGCGGTACTTCGACGATCTGGATCTTGACGTCCACAGTTGTCAGGTGCTCGCTAAGTGGGTTGACCTTGACCAGACCGGGGTCGACGGAGCGCTCGAAGCTTTCGAATGAATTAGCACAACGCGCATGCGAATGGGTCGATGATATACATACCGTCCGAATCGCGAGACCAGACCGACCTGACCTTGGTCGACCGGCTTGAAGGGGTTGGGGCAGCAGATGCAGCAGGGGATGGCACCACAGAAACCGATGCAGGCACCCAAGTTGTGGACTAGGATAATAAAGAGGGAAAATCAGTTATGCGACCTCATCGAAATGACAGATGTATCTATCTATTTTGTACTTACTCATTTGGGAGTACCATCCGTGCGCATCTGGGTTCTCCACGTCATGCTCGATTGTGGAGGCATATCGGGGTTGCAGATCAGCCAGACGAGCAGGCTGAACCTTGACAAGACCGTGGTGTTGAGTGTGACGCGGAGCTGTCTCAGGGTCCTGAGCTGGAGCCTTGCCGCTGTTTGCACCGTTGACATCCATGTTCAGGGATAGGATAATTTTTAATCAAAAAGGAGTACAGACAAAAGTGGAGGTGGGATGAAAGGAAAGAATGTAACGGGGGAGATGGTAAGGTTTTAAGCACCCTTCAGTAAACAGAGCTCCCGGGATCAGCCTTGGCCAACCGTCACTCTCCCTGCAAACGATGTGCTGAGCTTCTCCGCAGTGGGGCGCATTATGGGGTTCCCACCAATTACACTTCACAATCATCGGGCGCTTTCTTTTGTCCCCAAGACCCAAGACCTCCCAAGACTCCTGACTTTCTAAGCCCACTTTGCTGAGCCCCCCGGGCGCAAGAACTCCAATGTGAAGGGTATCGAGTATCCACTGTTAAGCTTGGATTGGAGACTGCGGCTGCCGTCTACCCGGATGAACTCATGATTCTATGATGTAACCTGCTTTAACTCCTTTGGGAAACACCTAAACCAACTTTACGGAGTATAATACAGTAATTCTACAAGTTAAAACAGATTTCAAGGACTCGGATACGCCGAAGTATGTTTAATAGAGCGGGCCAGTAACGCCTGAACATTTTGAATCTCTTTTGCTCTATGGTATGCAGGGCTATCGAAAATCGACATTTCACACGTGAGGCCCACTTCTTCCAGATGCTTTCTGTAGTGGGACCGAGCCAAGACAATGGATTTTCCTAAAAAGGGGCAAGGCTGAGCTCTCCAATTCCCAGAGTCTTGTCCCCCGAGCCTTATCTATTAATTTTAAAGTTTGGGTACCGGGAAAGACCTCGTTTTCGTTTAACATTTCGCCATGCTGATTCGCTGGCGAATTAACGCTAGGATGCCCTGACGTAGAGGATATAGCAGTTGCACGGGCAATGTCGCCCCACGCGGGCCACGGGTTGTTCTTGAGGCAGTGCCAAAACACGAAAGTATAATCACCATTGAGCCGCAACAGATCAAATTACATGAGGGAAATAACTTGGCGACTCATGTTGCGCCCGAGTCTAATTCTATCTACCAATTTAGCTCTATACATCCTTTTTTAGATCAAGCCGGAGTCCAGAATAACCACCCGACTCCTACTCCGAATTTCAACGCAGCCGCGACCCAGAGAACACAGCTCATGCCTCCGTGACTGCGGCTCAGCCATCCCCCCACAATGGCCCCAATAAGCAGCATCACAACTCCACCCATCCGCCGATTGCGCTTCGCATTCCGATTAAAGCCCTCGAATAGACCAGGATCAGAGGCGATATCGTAGTATACACTGGTCAAAACCACTCCAGGGATCTCGTTGAACCCAAGCATACGAGTAGAATTTATGGATCCAGCTGATTGAAACGCTAGTAGCGCAATAGGAATAAGGCTCATAAGGGGCTTTTCCAAAGTAAATGATCGTCCATGCTGGTGTTGAACAACGTCCGTTTGAAGGAAGATGGCGGCAATGATGATCAGGAGGGCCTGGAAGGAAAAGGAGAGTAATAGCGTGCCACGCCGACGGGCTCCGAGCGCTTTTGTGCATCGGGCAAAGGTGATAGAGCCAACGAGGAAACCTGCGATCGAGACTAGTGATCGGACCCATCCATTGGGCGCTCCGAGTGGCTGCGAGGAGGCTCCTAATCCGAGAACGATGGTGTTTCCTAGAATCGTCAGTCGGGGGATTTCTTCGATCTGGGAACGTGATCTCTTACCTGTTTGCATCGCAAGGAAACAAGACCACGCATTAAAAGAGCAACTATCACACAGCCCGGTATTCAAGCAGAGGAGTAGGCATATCCGGTCTGCAAATGTTGTGTCGACGGTCTCCATCCATTTTCTGCGTAGGCTTGTCCTCCTACTTGGTTGGCATGATATTGGGAGTTCATTCGCAGGCAGGTCTCCTCGTTTTTCCGACATTTCGCACGTCACAGGGTTTCAAAAGGAGGTGAAACACAGGGATTATAAGGGATATCACTAGGATAATATTGAAAATCCCTTCGGACCTTCGGCTCAGCCCTAGGGTAAGGCAATGGTATCATATTGTGGATCCGGAGAACAGGTATCGATTACAATAACACAAGTGCTGCATAATTTCTGGGTCAGATCTGCACCATGGAGACACACTTCAGAATTCCTATTCCCATGTCTTTATTTGTTTTAGTCCTATTCTGATTTGGAAACGAGCTAGCATATGCACTCTACGCTGTGATGCATCGCAAATGCAGAAACACGGGTAGAACGGCTCAAAGGTCCGACGCGTCACCCGCTCACACCAATCAGAGTATTTTTAGTCGACCAATCGAGGTATTTTACCGTCGCCAAAGCTTAGCTCAAAGCTTGTCTTCACAGTCGTCTTCTCCGCTTCGTATTGGGTCATTCGATTGCCAGATGTACGATTGGTCCATTAAAAGCCTCAGGTACTTCTCGCGCCCTAGGTTCCTTTGTAGAGGCCAGATATTGTGAAGCATTGAGTATCTACTTATTGAAACCTTTGCCAAAGACTAAGATTAATATCTACTGTACACTTTCTTTTAGGGGAATTTTTTTAACTTTTTGGTGACAAAAGTCTTCTTCCATTGACGCTCCCGCGTGATCGCGTAAGATAACGGATTGAACCGGGTAATCGGCAATCCCCTTGCAGCAATATTGACCGAAAATTACCTCAAAAAGCCCGCTTCTTCAGGCAGCGCTATTACGAGGACCCACTGTCAGCCCTATAGGGCAGTGGAGCGTGAAGTTTTTCTCCTCGTGAGGATACTGCATCAACAAAGTCCTACAGCAGTTTCTGATGTCGGTCATCTTCTATGCACTTTGGGGTTTTCAAAGCCCTATGATAAGCGATTGTGTGTTATTTTTGAGCAACAAATGACTTAGAAAACACCGACTCATTTCTTCTGTCACCTTGGGATCCTGGTACCCGTTCAAGACACGTTAATCTCCTCGCTTTTTATCTCTCCTTGAAACCTCCATCTAGTACGGGGAGGGGCCTGTTTCAAATTAGATGGAATTGGAACTAAGCAAGGGACTAGCAGAACATAATTTAAAATGCATCTAGATAAGATATATATCAAGCAGAGCCTTGGGAAGTTAAATTACCACCATGGTGCCAGTATTTTGCAAGATGACCGACGTGCATAATAAGTACTACTGATTTGAGCGGTTTTTTCCAAGTCACTTTTTTGCGTAAACCATATTGTGGGCCCCGATTGTGTGGGGGTGTAGCTTTGTGTAGAAAAGGATGTCCTTCATGTGCAAAGCCTGGCAGGGATTGTTGGGTGGGAACTATGTGTCATTATTGTCTCTTGGTTGGCCCGGTTTGAGAAACCACATTAGTTATGCATGGACCATGTATCGGGGTGAGATTTAACCAATAATTCAACAAATGCTATGTTAGCTAAATGACAATCCAAGTGTTTCCTTGCCTCTACGTTGGTGTCTCTACATTTCAGCGAGGGGGATAGAATCGGGGTGAATTGAGACTAGGTCCTCCAGAGCTTTATAAGACTGAAGTCTTGCTCTATTTTCTTCATAGATTATCCTTGTTCTATTTCTCCCATGCTTTTTATCATCAGCTAGACGCGAATTATGGGTGTTTCGCCTTCTCTTAAATTTTGTCTCAAGACTTCCTTGGTGTCCCTCTTACTCGGCATTTGCCAGCCCAGTAATGCCCTTCCCCATGACTCCAGTTCTTATGGGTGGGCATCTGCTGCCGGTAATGATGAATCGTCCACAAGGAGTCCTCTTCGAGGCGACTCGGCTCTCCTGGGCGTTGTCCAGAATGAAGTGAATCCCGACAATAGCGCTACGGTTTCTGAGTCTACATATAACCTCGCTCCTGGGCAATCTGCCGATGCAGACCTGGGGATACCGTTTACCTTCGATGATGTCGCCCACCCACAGCCTGTCCGAGGTGACCTTGGATCCACAGACCCCGGTCCTCGAACATACGCCTATGACCGCCTAAACCCTAGTACCTTTGCACCACCAGGATCAGATAGTGGTGAAGTGACACAGGGCAAATGGCCACTCGGTCTCTCTCACAATCGTATCCTCCCAGGTCATGCAGGTTGGTCTCGACAAGAGAACACTGATGTTCTCCCCGGAGCAACAACTATGGCAGGAGTGGACATGAAATTAGCTCCCTGGGCATACAGAGAGCTGCACTGGCACCAAGCAAATGAGTGGAGTATCGTCCTGAACGGAAGTGTCCGAGTCCAGGCGATGAACGAAGACGGCCAAACCTTTACAGATGATTTAACTGCCGGTGACGTCTGGTACTTTCCATCAGGAGTACCTCATTCCCTTCAAGCACTAGAGGAAGGAGCCGAATTCATGCTTGTCTTCGACCAAGGCGACTTCAGTGATGGAGGTACAGGTTTAATCACCGAGATGTTCCTGCGCAACCCAAAGGAGGTTCTGTCCAAAAACTTTCAGGCTCCTCTTTCAGACTTTGATGACCTTCCACAAGATCAATTGTACATTTTTAATGGGACACCTGCGCCGAAGAACGTCAAAGAGCAAACTATTCCAGGGCCCGGCGGTATGCTGTCCGGTGATCAGAGCTATACCTATCATTTGTCCAAGCAGGAGGCATTCGAGACACCTGGTGGAAGTATCAAGATCATCGACCCTGTGAGCTTTCCAATTGCCAAAATGTTCAGCGCGGCCCTTGTTACGATCAAACCGGGTGCGATGCGGGAAATTCATTGGTTCGTACCTGATCGTCTGGCACCAATTTCTGTTTACGCAATACTTACTGATTCTTTTTCTTTCTAGGCATGGTACCAGTGACGAGTGGGGCTTCTTTCTTGCCGGGGAGGCGAGGGTCAGTATTTATGAAGCACCTTCAGCCGGAGCAAGCATAGACTATTCTGCAGGTGACATCAGCTATGTCAAGGCAACGGCATCGCATTATATTGAAAACACTGGCATCGAGGATGTTGTTTTCCTAGAGATGCTTCAAGCACCTCGCTTCTCTGATATCTCGGTCGGTCAGTGGTTGAAGCTCACACCGAAGCAGATTGTCAAGGATACTTTGCATCTGCCGGACAGTCTGTTGGAGAATCTTTCTCCTAACAAGCAGTATGTTGTGCAAGGGAATCGCAATCTGACAGCCGTTGCGGATGGATTCGGTATTGCATGAGTATAGCTCGCTCTGGATTTTGCTATCTAGTATGTAAACTACGACCTGTGAATTAAAGCTTGCGATTGGTTTTACCGTCTTTAGTCTAGCACCCCCATACGTCGTTCTATAACGCCTTCCCTCTGTTGCCCTGACACAAAAGCTTGCCCGGCTCCAGTGATCTTTTGTTTCTTCCTTCTTTCCCCCATCCCCTCTCTATCTTACACTCATCGCTGTCTTCTGTTTTCCGTTTCAGCCCCCACCAAATCCTGCGCATTGGCTCTTAGGCCAATGCACTGCCCCTTTTTCCCCAGGGGAAGGCCGCTCCATCCGATGCCAAGGCCGTTCTAGCCAATTTCGGCTACCACGCCATGTAGTCGCTCCCGAGAGCAAAAGTTTCGCGGTGATTCAGGTCACAGTCCTACCATGTGACTGCGCGTGGCCCTTTCTTCACTCGTAGAAGCCATTTTGACCGAGAGCTTGAGGGAATAGACGTCATACAGCCCTTCACCAGGGAACCTCGTAGAGACGTATCTATTTTCTCTAGTAAGTTTCCTCTTCGTCAAGAATCGAATTTGTGAGTAAGTAGTCCTAGAATGCCAGTAGAGCCGACAGGTGAAATGTTTATATGCTGATGTCTCATAACCATAATCATTGACTGTAAAAAGTACTCTTTGGGGCGATAATTCCTTAATTCCTTGTCGCTTCACGCCCTGCAGCAGCTTGTCGCTGCCTAGCCCCACAATGTTCTATTTAGCCACATTAATCCTACCGCCGAGTTTAATGCATATTACTGTGAGATCAACCTAGGAGGATTTTTCTATCCTCCGTCGTTGCTCAACCATCGATTGCGCCAACTCGGCCCAGCACAAGGATGCTTTCAAAATACCTCTCATCACAGGACTGACATTCATTATCATCTACTACCTTTGGCCTTCGAGCGTACCATACGGAATGGATCGAACGACGTTATCGAAACCATCAATAGGCATTTCTCTCGCGACTTCATATGGGTATGGTGCTACCTACCTTGGTGGAAATGAGATCACGCTCACAAACATATCGCAGGACTATATCCCTTCGTCACTCCGACGGGTCATTCAAGGACCTTGATCGCGTCGAAGGTGACTCCAGCTATATCGCAACGATAAGGCGACTCTCTTCACGTGCTGCATGCCATTCTAGGTACATTTCCCAAAGCGAATCCCTTCCTAACATACAACTCCCGCCATGTTAACCCAAACAGTCCCCCTTACTCTTCAATTGAAGATATGTGGGACGACATACCCCGACAAGCATGGCGGTCTTTCCGCAAAAAGATAGGTTTGGCAGCATTTTCAGACGTCCAAATCATGAGCAAGCTAGTCAAGAAGCTCCTTTCTTTAAGCAAATCCGCCACCCTTCAATACGTCGTAATAAGTTACCCAGGAATTGCGGCACTTTACAAGGAAGATATCAACGACATGACGGAGTACCTAGATCTTCCAAAGCTCACCGGCCATTACAAATTCCACCCGTGGGAGGCTTACGCTGCTTTTGCGGGACACGGGCTAGGATTATGTGAGCACTTTGAGGACAAGGATCGATGTAAGGATGAGGGAAACCAACTACCGGTGCACGAAACACTCCTGGTTGAATATACCGATCAAGCTATCCTACTGCACACAACACGTTTACGGACAGCAGTGGATGTGGACATGGGGACCGCTGACCCTCATGCAATAGTTTCTTTTGAATTGGGTGCCAATTCACAGGTCGATAATCATGCGTCGCATGTGGCAGAATTCGTTTATCAGTTCTTAAGTCCTTGGTACAAAGGCTTACTCCTCCCTGATGAGCTCTTAGTTATCATGACGGGAATCAAGGATGAGGCTATAGAAGCGGCTATTCTAGAGGCGGTGGGGAGAGTAGTACCAAAGGACCAAATACTTGCGTCCAAGTCTGAGTTTATTGCATCCAGGGGATCTGCGGAACTCGCCTGGAGAGTGAGTGTTATGTAATTTTCTTAAGCTGCCTTTTCGAAGAGTTGGGCTGCATACGTTCTTTGAGAATGCAAGAGAGAGACGGTTAGTGCCGTCGCGCTCTCTTTCGGGGTCTTCGACCGAAATGAATAAGAGGACTTACGACTGGTCTGCGCCGGTGCAAGTGACATATGTCACTATTCCGATTTGTAAATAAGACATTTGAGTTTTGGATTCTGTTGCATTAATTGGCTCCTCATTACATGAACTAGCATCATTGGTCTAGTGGTAGAATTCGTCGTTGCCATCGACGAGGCCCGTGTTCGATTCACGGATGATGCAAGCCTTTCTTTTTTTTTTTGCTTTTCCGGTTCCAAGGTTTCGAGAAATTGCTTTGGAATTCATATGCTCACCTTTTTCACTTTTTTTTTTTGGTAAATAAGCCAAATCCCTAATCATGGTTCACTCTAGAATTCCAAAAAGTTGACCTTGCGAACGTCCACCGCGGGTTGTATAAAAGCTTCCCGAGGTCGCAGAATATATATATTTCACGCATCGACCAGTTGATCTGGGCATCAGTCTATCCCTCGAAAAATGCTAGAATTATTCACATCCTTCGTACACTCATGAATAGAAACACATGTTTGGTTTCTTCCGTTACATCTATTCACTCGGTCGAGAGACATATTGCGCCCCCGCGATAACTGCCGATGCTGACGCCATCAGACTCCAATTTCACGTCTTCTTAACCATGCACGCAATAGCGCGGCCGCATAAGCTGCGGGGTTGACAGCAAAAGACCCGTGGACGTGCTGCAGCACCGATAAATAACACAAAAAGTCCAAGAAGCAAATTATCTCACGGTTCTTACTATCAATTGTCTTCTTTCCAGTTCAATTCAAACCCCGAGACCTCAACAAACCACCAAAATGGGCTCAACGGAGAAAAAGCAGCTTATTATAAATGCCTTCGCGATGCATAGTCCGTCCCATCTGAATCCAGGACTCTTCCGTCACCCCACAGACAAAGGCGCAGACTACAAAAACATCAAGCATTGGATGGCCCTAGCCCAAAAGCTCGAGAAAGCCAAATTCCACGCCATCTTCTTCGCCGATGTCCTAGGTGGTTACGATGTATACCGGGGGCCTGCAAACCTGGACCCTACCATCCCTGCTGGCGCCCAGTTTCCCATTAACGACCCCTTGTACAGCATTCCCGCTATGGCTGCCGTGACAGAGAGCATTGGTTTCGGAGTAACGGCATCAACGACATATGACGCACCATATGCACTGGCACGCCGCTTCTCAACAGTCGATCATCTCAGCAATGGCCGTGTCGGCTGGAACGTTGTTACATCATACCTGGATTCGGCGGCGAAAAACTTCGGCCTCGATACCCAGGTTGAGCATGACGAGCGGTACCGCATCGCGGATGAGTACTTGGACGTCACCTACAAGCTCTGGGAAGCGTCTTGGAGAGATGACGCGGTGGAGTGGAATCAGAGCAATGCGACACCGGATGGACCCGCGGAGGGTCAACGGTATGCGGATCCACGTGGTGTTCGACAGATCAATCACAAGGGCAAATACTTCCAAGTCCCGGGTCCTCATCTCTGTGAGCCGAGTCCCCAGCGTACGCCATTTTTGTTGCAGGCTGGAACTTCATCCGCTGGAAAGGCGTTTGCGGCCAAGCATGCTGAAGCCGTGTTTCTTCATGCGCAGAAGCCGGAGCTCGTGCGTCCCTCTGTCGACAGCATTCGGCAACAAGCTGCTGATCTTGGACGGAACCCGAGTGATATTAAGGTTATTGCGGGGGCTCTGGTAATTGTTGCTGAGACAGACGAGGCTGCACAGGCCAAATTTGATGCGTTCAAGAAGTATGGAGATACTGAGGGTGCTCTGGCCTTGTTTGGTGGTTGGACGGGCTATGATCTCTCGACATATACTGATGATCAAGACTTCCGGTTTGTGGAGCAGCCGGCAGTGCGGAGCATGGTGAATCACTGGGCAAGCACAGTGCCCGGGACGGAGGGTAAGAAGTGGGATAAGAGGACTATTGCGGAGTACCTCGTTTTGGGGGGCAATGGAGTCAAGATTATTGGTAGTGTGAAGACCGTGGCGGATGAGCTCGAGCGGTGGGTTGATATTGGAGATGTTGATGGCTTTAATCTGAGCTATGCCAGCCTTGATGAGACATTTGATGACATTATCAACCTTCTGCTTCCTGAGCTGCAACGGCGCGGTCTGTTCTGGTCAGACTATGCTGTGAAGGGTGGGACATTCCGGGAGAACATGTATGGGAAGAAGGGTCAATCAAGACTCCCTGACGCTCACCATGGAGCGAAGTTCTTTTGGAAGCAGGGTGAAGAGGTACCTCCCTACTCGCTGGAGGAATCACAATGAATTACTCCATAGTCGCATACATAGAATGAAGACAGAAGCATTCAACACAGAAATAATAGATATACGGATTTCAATCAAATATAAAGCCCAGAGGCACCTCAGCTTGAAGCTGCAGAGTTTGTAACAATGTGACCAAATATGTGGTGTCTACGGGCCAATAAAATTCACAATATAATTGTAGCTTAGATAAATGCGTGGACAAAACCTCATGTACATACTTTCAATCTCTGTATATGCGTATATACTCCTATTGCAACCACTTTCAGACATCCCACCAACCTTCCAGATATGATCGCAAATCAATCTCCTCGGGAATTTTAAGATGAGGCGTCAAATCAGCATCTGGCTCAAGTTCCCTCGAAGTCCAGCCATTCCCAAAATAAGCAAAGCGATTCCCACTAGGATTAACATAAGTGTACTCCCAATCTTCCCAGCGAGGATCTCGACGAATGTAATTCACCGCAGCTGCACTACCAGGGAACAGCCCATGAATACGTGCACCAGGCTGACCACCGTTGTACCACGAACTGCAATTAGCAGACCAGACAGTACGCGGATAAAAATTGTCACAGTATTCCACAAAGTCATCCGCGGCTTGCTGGGATGGCACGATAGATTTGATGCCCTGACTGCGGACTTTGCGTAGGACTTTCACAACGTATGTGATCTGGTTCTCCGTGCTGTTTGGGACAGTGCCGCTGTGACCAGTGGCATAGGGGCCACCAAGCCAGAAGAGGTTGGGGAATCCGGGCGTTGCGAAGCCAAGGTAAGAGTATGGGAACCCGAAATGGCCGTCTGTCTTCCAGGCTGATTTGAGATCGATGCCGTTGGCGATAATCGAAAATGGTGGTGCGTGGTCGGTATTCGCGCCTGTGGAACAGATGACGACATCTACCTCTCTTTCAACGCCATCTTCGGTGATAATTCCTTTCTTTGTGAAGCGTTGAATACGTGTCTGAATATAGCTGACGTTTTCTTTGGTCAGGGCTTCAAGATACCCAGGTCCTGGAGTAGGACGGCGGCAGTTTGGTGGGAAATCAGGTAGAATCTTCTCTCCAAGCTCGGGTTTATCGGCGATGCGTTTGAGCATCAGCTCTGACCACTTTTGTTTGAGTTCATTATTCTCGGGCGTGTCCTTGAAGATTGCGCCGAATCGTTGAAAAAAGCCCTTCTCAACTTGGGTGCGGTATTTTAAATATACTTGAGGGTCTTTGAAAGATTCCAATAGCTCCTCAGGGATAAGGTTTGGTTCCAGACGGCGAACACCACCACTGCCACTGCTGAACGAGTCTGCAATCCAAGTCGGATTGCGAGAATAATGATCGACATGACTGGCAATAGGTTGGATGGAAGGAAGAACTTGCAATCCTGAAGCTCCGTTTCCGATCAAAGCAACACGCTTTCCTTTCAAGTCGACATTATGATCCCAATTCGAGGAATGGAAAAGAGCGCCTTTGTAATTTTTGATTCCTTCATAATCAGGTAGCTTCCACGCGTTGAAATGGCCAATTGCGTTGATCAAAATGTCCAATTTCTCTTCATAGCCCTAACAAGGAGTCAGTATGTGGTATGATCTTGAAAACACGAGTCAATTTACTTTGTTAGAACCATCAACATGCGCGATGGTAACCTTCCATTTTCCCTCCTCACTCAGCCACTCGGCTTTTTGGACCCGTTGCTGAGACCGAATGTACTGATAAACATTGTACTTTCGTGCAACGCCTTGCCAGTATTCCCTAATCTCCGCACCCTGAGCGAACTCCTCCGTCCATTGCGTGTTGGGTGAAAAGCCCGATTGGTAGGCATGCGCGGGTATATCACATCGCACGCCAGGGTAGGTATTTTCAAACCATGTACCTCCCTGGAAACAAAGTTATTAGATGTAGTCCACATAAGGAGTCAAGATCAGAAGCAAGAATAGTTTTTTTTCACATACCACATCGGGGTTTTTATCGTAGATTCGCAAATCAAGTCCCGGCAGCTTGGCTGGTAGCAACACGCCCGCAGTAATACCTGTGAGCCCAGCCCCAATGATGCCCACCTTGATAGGTCTTACTTTATCAACTGGATGCTCCTCCAGTGCAAATTTAACCTTTTCCTCGGGCACATTCCCTTTCACTTTACTGAAAGCATCGACTGCCACAGAGGGCGCTGGGGTTGGATCTGAAGGTCGGGCAAAAGACTCCGACTTCTGTGGATTGACTGACAACGGAAAGGTAGCGACCTGAGGATTCTCTAGTAGAGTCATGATGAGATCTATTAACTCATGTATTTAGAAAAAGGAAATAGAATGTATTGGGAGGTTTTTGAGCAGATGCATCACCCCGCTGATAAACCGGGTGGCCTGCCCCTCATGTATGCAGGTGTTCTCTGCACGCAATCTAGAACGTATCATACGCCACCTAGTGGAACAATGGACAAGAGAATATAATCTTAAAACCGTGGCATTCAATTTTAAGCAGAGAGTCCAATAAGCATTTACGCCAAGACAGCTACCGAGGCTGATTTGGCGTAGGTAACGCCATTGGCGTTAGTGATGGTGTGAGGGGTCTGAGATGTCCCTCATCAACACCATCAACCCCACTCTAAACGCCATTTTGGAGTAGTTTCATCCATGGATTGCGCAACTTATAGTTGGAGTTGAGGGTTATTCTGGTTATAAACAGTATTTTGAAACTCCATCTGTGGTCTTTGAGATGCGGGGGAATTTTTACTAAATCATGTACCTCGGCCGATACACCACGATGATAAAGTGATTATCAAATTACGGGTAACAAAAATCCAATGAATGTTGTAATACTATCGAGAAGCCCTTTACCGAAAAGCGTTGTCAATTATTGGTCTAGTGGGTTCAATAAACCTGCTGCGCCATAGAGCTGAGGGTGTCAGGCACCAATGCACTAACTATTGTCCATCTATGTGCAGTATTTACTGCGGCCTTGATACTCGAACCTTTTACCAAGGGAGTTGTAAGGGAGTTGGCAAGTTCTTTCCAAGGACGCTTTCCGCGGTTCCGATGTCTCTGTTGTATATCAAATCAGCAGCGAGACATTAATTATGTGACTATAGATCAGTGTTGACTTACCCAGGCCCTCTTGGTGCCCAGTACTCCCCAGTCTTGTTAATATCAAAATCCTCGATAAACAATGCGAGTGACTGAGCTGCTTCGTTGGGGGTAACGGCTGAATGAAAGTCAATATACCTATTATACCATATAGAGGTTTGCGTAAAGTCATGCTTACCACCGCCAGCATCCCAATACTTGTCAAACCCAACACCCTTGGTCATTTCTGTCCGCATAAAGCCTGGATGCACCAATCCAACAGCGATCCCCTTGGGTTTGAGATCCAAGCTAAGCAGCTTCCCCACCATATTCAGAGCAGCTTTGCTTGCATGATGACCATAATTCCCTCCGCCCTCCTCCTCGTGGCGGAGAGTGATACTGCCGCTCTCGCTGCTGACGAAGATAACTTTGCTGGCTTCTCCCAACAGGCCCGCCTTGACAAGATGGTGCACCAAGAAAACCGGTGCAATTGCCGACGTAGTGTACATTTGGACCTCCTTTTCCCAATCTGGGGCATCAAAGGATTCCAAGCCGAAGTATCCGGCTGAAATGATCGCAGTCGAGATCTTGGTGGATGCTGGGATCTGCGAGACCAGCTTTTGACCCACGTCGGATTGCGTTAGGTCAATACCAGTCAGCCATGTGGTGGATTGTTCTGCTTGGGGCGCTGATTCTGATCTCGAGGTCGCAAAGACATGTCTCGTTGGGTCTTGGGAATATAGTGCTCTGAGAGAGGCCCCAAGACCCCTTGTGGCACCCACCACGAGGATATTGTTGCGCATGTTGTTAATCTGTATGCTTGATTTTTTGAAAAGTGTGAATTTAACAGTTGTAAGTTGTAAGTTGCTAGAATTCAAAGACTCAAGAGTATTTGCAAGTGGCAGGGATCTGACGCAAGATACAAATGACGTAATGTAGGTGACACATGATGTACATTGTTGACAACATCATGCATTTCGACGCGAATATATGGAGTCTTTTGAAAGTACTCAGACTGGATTCATTTGACCATTTTCAGCCACTTTGGTTCACTGATATCGGAAGCTATGTGGGGACGTCCCATCGAATTGAACATGTCAGGTGCCAAGTGAGCCTGGAGAGCATAGAACAAGGCATCCATAGCTATATGGAAGTTCCAGAACAGCAATTACAAGCAATATCAACGCCTTTCCATGTTCTCTCAAACATCGTCGCATCTCGCCGTTCATCAAATCCAGTCCGTTTCTTTCTTGCCAAGCATTTACTCTCCACGCTAGTCTTTTTTGAGTGTTAGATGCTGGACCAGTTAACTCGTTAATTTGGAGATGCGAAGATGCCAACAAAATCGCCAAACTTGATTGCTGTAAAAACTAGACTGCGGCTGACTGGCCTTAGATATGGGGCCCAGTACCAAGAAAAAGATGGATGTGTATGGAGAAGCACATTAAGAGACCAATTGTCCGTCTAGAGGAGCACACATCAATTCTTTTCCTTCTCCAACCATAATTTTTTAAACCCCTACCACAGCTTCTTTTCACTCCCTCACTTTCTATCAACAATACTATGGGGTCCGTGACATATCAAGATGGAACAGCTATTCTCCAACTCATCGTTTCCCGTAAACAAAGGCCAACAAAGGTCGGGGTCTCACATGAGGACCGGGGTGCCATTCGTCCACAATAGGACCCACCCAAGCTCAAGACTTTCAAATAAAACCATACAAATCATTATATGGACTTGATCTTGGGCCCAAGTCTTGTGCGAATCGAAGGAGAATTTAGAAACAAACTACGTCAGCCTGCTTTTCCGTGCTTAGTCATATATCAATGTCAACGCCCGTTCGAGACATTGAAGTGACTTGACCTTTCCACCCCTGTGGCCTCGCCGGAGCTGGTCCATCCATGTGTTCATGAGCCTCAGGATGAGTGGATTCTCTAAAATCCTGCTATCAGCGCAAAACCTTCGAGCTGCGATTCAAAAGGGGAGAAAGACCGGCGCGAAAGACAAGGACCGATCCCAACGGGACACTCCGGCATCCTCGTCTTCGCTTGGGTGAGCTTTGTGTTACATATATATTAGAGTTCCTTGGCTAATTTTTGCTTCTTCCCTTGCTGCGCGACAGTCTAGACAACGCCAATCCTCTGCCGCCGTGGGGCCTCCCCGTCGAGATCCAAATCTTAATCTTCGCCCACTGCGGGACCGCCGATTTTCTCCCTCTAAAGCTAGTCTGCAAGTCCTTCAACAAGGTCTTGACATCTCACGAACATGGTATCGTCCGGTTATACCTTCGTCGACACCGCCATGGCAGCCTCCCCTCCCCAATCGACAGCGAACGTATCTATACCCGGAACCCCGAAGATGATGTGGTCCTACTGTCCGACCTATTTCCCCCGTCCAAAAGTGCCCGAGGTGGTCACCTATATACTTTCCGATATCTGTGGAGCTTGCGACAAAGGCAAAAGCTTTGCTCGCGATTATGCTATTACCTCGCAGACAGGGTGATGGATCGATTTGTGCAGACGGAGCCGATTTTCGATAGAACTTCCTTCCCAACGAAGAAAGCCGAACGAACAGCATTGGTGAAACGAGGTAAAGCTAGCATGTGGTTTCATCTTTCACCACTGATGTGAGTTCACGTGCGAATTTCCTAAGGCAAATGAACTGACAGTGTTGTAGGTATTACACGTTATACTACCTCGAGTCGTACTCATCTGCCCGTCGCGAACACACCAACATGCTTCTTCGAGAATACGAAGCCGGCAATCTCTCTGTCCCAGTACCCGTAGCCATGCGTCAAAAAATGTACCGGGAACTTCAAACTCGAATTCTTCGCGAACCCCCCTTCACCAATACCGCGGCCCTCATTGCGACTCACCACTGCATCCATCTGCTAGTGTCATATATCCGATACACTATGGCATCCGAAGGGGAGCCCGACGACTCCTGGATCAGCTCTCTCCTCACGGTCTCACCATTCGCCAGGATAGTCGAATTTTTCTCCGCTGAGATTGGCGATGGGGGTAACCAGCGCATGCAGCGCAAAGATTTCATGTATAACTTCTATCATGACATGAACGCGCACGAAAAAGACCACATGAATTCGGTGGTCTGGGGTCGGGCTTCCGACCGAAACGCTCAGAATACGCATACTTCTGTGCGCGATCTTTGGTTTGACGCTGCCAAAGCAGAACTCGCATCTAGAAACGCGATTCCTCATGAAATAGAGAGCGTATGGCACTGGAATGGCATCCCCGTTCTGTTTGGGTGCCCGGATTGCCATCGTACACAGGGATGGAGAGCATAATGCATTAGATCGAGCGTTGTGGCGTTTATGTGATAGATACCTCATGTCTTGTACAAATTTTGTCTCTTTTTTTTTTTTTTTTTTTTTTTTTTTCCGCAATCATATCTCTCGAAAGCCCAATTTCAATTGAGGAAATTGATTCGTATGAGCACTTCCCGTTGTCGGGGTCTTTTCAGATAGCTCGATCGATCCTCACTATCTACTTCGCGTAGGTATTTTTGTCTCATTCACTGAACAGAGGATTTATTCCAGAAGAAACCACCAAAACCTTGGAAGAATACTTTCCCCTCTGATATGGTTCTCGAGTTTATGTGCCAAACCTTAGGTCGCACGGCTACACGGCCCGTTCCGTGCATCTGGGGCGACCGCAAATGTGCCCAGTACACACGTCTGACTACATCTGCCAAGACCAATATGAGCACATGAACGAGTCTATAGTTGGGTACGAACATGGAGGTAACCAATAAGCGTCAATAGCGCCGTGATGTCCTGCAGCCATTGGTGTCTGTCCCAATCAACTAACACTAACTAGGCTAGCATCACCTATAGGAAGCGTACTTGTTTAGGGGCGTGAACCTTGCACAGCTGAAAAACAGAACCCCTCAAAATCTCACAACATCTGATGAATTAGAATCCAAAACTTCAGTGTAAATATTTCGTGGAGTTTCAACACAAAAAGTCAGATTCGGCGCCTACGATGGGCGAGCCGTCCAATATCGCGTCTGGAGTTTCAATACCTCCTCCCTCTTCAGCCAATGCCCCTGTTGACGATTACGATCCCACAGCAGATGCTCACCCGTCTCACACGCCCAGGGCCAACATTACTGACCTCAACAAACGTCTCCTGGACGCAGCCTCTGATAACAATGCGCAAGAGGTTTGGCAGTGCTTGAGAGAGGGAGCCGATATCAACGCCACTGGGAAACAAGGAGAAACATCGCTCCTTATAGCATCTCGCCAAGGATTCGTTAATACAACCAAGATACTTCTTCAACCCGGCAGTTCAAAAGAGCCTGCTAATATCGAGGCGAAGACCGAGGATGGCAAAACAGCTCTTCATCTGGCATCTTGGGATGGAAGGGATGAAGTGGTCTTAATTTTAATCAAAAATCGCGCTCAAGTTAATGTAAAAGACAATGACGACTGGTCACCATTGCATAATGCAGCGGATCATGGACATGTCGGAGTCATTCGTTTACTACTGGATCACGGAGCAAATCCCGAGGCAAAAACAATCGCCGACGAATATACTCCTCTCATGATCGCTATTACCGAAAGACATGTGGAGGCAGTCAAGGCTCTGCTGGTTCGCAACGTTGGAGTTAACATACCCGGCATGTATGATACACCCTTGACAATGGCATGTCGAATGGGATCTGAAGAATTAGTTCGCATCTTGCTCAAACACGATGCCGATGTGAATCTTTCTGACCCGGACAAGTGGTGGCCGCTTCATAGTGCATCTCGATACTCCACTGTGACAATAGTCGGGATCATCCTACAAAACAGCCCAGATATCAACGTCAAAACTCCCGATGGATGGACCCCACTGCATTTTGCAGCACGCTATGGTGAAACGGAAATGGTAAAGTTAATTTTGGAAGGCAATCCCGATGTGGACGGTGTCACCTCCGATGGCAGGACACCGTTACATGTTGCCATTCGCTATGGCAACCGGGATATGGTCCATTTGATTCTAGAAAAAAATCCAAATATTAATGCAAAAGATTCCGAAGGGTGGACTCCGCTTCATACTGCTGCCCAATATTCGAAGCCGGGGGTGCTGAGCATGGTTTTGGAGAAGAAACCAGAAATCAATGCCACCGATTGTGATGATTGGACGGCATTGCACCTTGCTGTACGCTACAGGAATCTAGAGATAGTAACGATGATTCTCGGTGAAAATCCGGAGATAGATGCCGCTGATAACGAAGGCTTCACAGCTCTGCACAAAGCTTCCAGATGTCGCAAAGCCAAGGACCGAGCAGGGATTGCAGAACTGCTGCTGGAAAAAGGCGCAAAGTTTCTTTTGACGAAAGAAAAGAAGACGCCATTGCACCGAGCGTCCGAACTGGGATGTATAGCTGTTGTTGAAGTATACCTTCGACACACAGATAAGTTTGATATCAATGCTCTTGATTTCAATGGATGGACAGCCCTCCATCTTGCCAGCTACAACGGATTTGGAAAAGTCGTTGACGCTCTTCTCAACAAGGGAACATCGTTTGACATCAAAACGGGCGATGATAATCAGACTTCGTTGGTGCTATCAATCAAAGGACTAAACAACCTGCCGCGTGGAGATCCAGATTTTGAGTATAAGACAGAGCATCAGGCGACCGAGCAACCCACGGAGCAAGCTGCAGATCAGACTGAGCAACAGATTGAGCCACAAAGTACAGGGCAACCTACAGAAATACGCCAAGATCAACCTACACTGCAGGCCGAATATCAGACCGACACCGAAGAGGAGACTGAAGAGGAGACTGAAGAGGAGACTGAAGAGGAGACTGAAGAGGAGACTGAAGAGGAGACCGAAGATGAGAAAGAGGAGGGGACTCAAGATCTAGAAGAAAGACTAGAAGACTACAAGCTTGCCATTCGGCTTCTAGCCCAGAAAAAAGTCGACTTGGATTCAACGACGGAAGCGCTTCGGAATCTTGACTCTAGGAAAGGACTGGAAATCGCCATTGAGGGCCTACAAAAGGCTGGCAATTACGATCTAGAAAAAGCAAATCTCGAACAAATAAGACTTGTCTGGTACGCAATGCGGTCTGATGAGCATGACAATCTCCGTTTGCTTCTTCAGGGCAGCATTGTTGAGACAAAGAAGCCAGAAACTCTCTTGCAGTGGGCGGCCTACCGGGGAAACTTTGCTGTGGTGTGGTGGCTTCTTCAAACGAGCGATCCACATAACCAACTCAAACCAACAACCAACCGACAAGACCGGGATAGGGCTATTCAAATTGTCAACGAGAAGCTCAAGACTTCCAACGTCCCCAAGAGTAAAGAGACACCAGATCAGTACAGTCTCCTAAAAAAGGAAGAGGCTCGCTATTCTCACACATTGGATATTCTCCAAGATCCACCCTTGGTGATTGGGAGGAAATTCGAAAGTGGCCCTTGTGAGGCACCAAAGTTGGGAAAGAATAGTGCGAGAGGCAATATTGCCCAGCAGCATAAAGTAACCATCGTAGACTTTTATAGTCACGATGAACGTGTCGATCTTCTCCGACGATCTTCGTCTCTACACGATGTTATTTACAACACTGAGAAAGATGGCCCCGCAAAATTCATGGAGAGAGCAACGGAATTGCTCAAGTCGGTAGGCCCGGAAGAAATCAAGTCAATTGGTATGGAAGAAAGGCTTTACGAAAAGGAGGATCTCACAATGAGATGGATACATCTTCCGGCCAACAATGTAAGTGACTTCCATTTCGATAGCAGGGAATTTCTAGTTGTTTACTGACCCGTTATTAGATGGAATGGATGGAGGTAAAAAATATATCCACACATGACGATCTTTTGAATATCTAGCTAACTTCATTTTAGGACCTTGTCCAAAGATTGTTCTTTGACCAGAAAAAGCCGAAAACAGACCACGCAGCTTTGCGTGACTTCCTGCGGCGAAGCTGGCAGGAAGTACCGTCTGGAGACTCAGAGACTAAGTTCATGAAGCCGAACTTCCTCGTAAGAAACAATAACCGATGATAGGGATGGCTCATGGCTTATTGTTTAATCTAGGAGAGATTTTCCAGAAAGCCCACTCCCACTCCATCAACTGAACAACCAGACACTGAAATAGACCGGAACCAAAAGACAGATGATTCCAAACCAAAAAAGACGATGGACGAACCTGGCACAATCAAAAATGAAGATAACGCGAAGCCTGATTCCCAGTCGCCTGTACCCTCAACGACGCCCCAGACCGGTCGCGACAAGTCAAAATCAGAATCGGCGAAAGGCATAGATGGTGAGTCTCTCCAACAAAGCTAAAGAAAGGGGGTGACTTTGGCACACTCATCTTATGTAAATTACATGTGTGCCTTGTCATGAATGTGCTCTTCTCCACATCCTCCTTTCTGTAGCAGGTTTACGGAAAGGGTGTGCGAGAACCACCCTTCAAAACGTCCAAGCCAGGAAGCTTACATGATTCAATTTCTAGAAAACGATAACACTGCTGCTCTTTATGTAAGAAGTCTACTGGGGTCTAAATCTGACAATTGTCACTAACAAATTCAGATCCCATACCTGACATTTGAAAAATGTTTTGAAGCCAATGAAGCATTGCAAGACCTTGACATTTCGCCACAAGCTGGCAATCAGGAATTGGATCCAAAGAAAGATAATTTCAGAGCTAAGTACAAAAAGTTTATGGATACCTACAACGGAAAAAGACAAGTTGTACAAGGCTCTCGGTCTCTGGATCAGTTCTACTACCAGGCATTGCCTGATATGAAGCTGCGAGATGCCGACCAAGTGGTGACTCGGTTCTTGCTGGATAAGGACCGGGGGTGATAAAACAAAAAATGGTGATTGGTGGCCCATTCTGTCCATTGGCCAGCTTTGGCTTTGGATTATTGATCCAAGTATGTCTCACAAACCATCATGTTTGGATATAGTGTAAGCTGATGGCCTTTTTAAGATACAGTAATTTCTTGTTCTACGCTTCGTCCAGATGGATTGGAGGATCCGGTCGTTGAAGGGATCTTCGAACATCTTCGAGAAAGAAATAACAGAGGCGGAGGACAGTTGCCCCCCTCCTCGGCTCTTGATCTGGCCAAACTCATTGTCAACTTTTGCATTAATTTTACTCACACCATAAATTGGTCTCTGGTCGTGCTTGGGGTGGATGAGGATAAAAAATACCCTAGGATTATGGAGAAGACAGACGAGGGAAGGAGGGAGAAGACAAGGGGGAAGAATGAGGAAAGCCATAAAGACAGAGAGAATAGGAGAAAGGATCGCTTCCTGAAATCACCTTGCGAAATCTTTGCAGAGACGATCAACCAAACAGTGAGATTTCCCTCCAATGTGGTCAATGCCCTCTAACTCATGGGAATGAGCAGGCCGTTGATGAGAACGATCTGTTCACCCGATTTGTGAAAAAGGTTAAAGATAAGAAAAACGGCAATGGTACCAGCCCAAATTAAAAGCACAATGAAGAGCTCAAGGTCGATAGTGAAGAGCTGAAAGATTGGAACGCGATCTACAACGCGGCACTGCTCTTGGAAGAGGTCAAGGATATTCGGGACGAACTCAATATGATCAAGACGGTTTTGACCCAACAAAAAGTCGTCTGGGAAGGACTTCTAGGCCAAGAAGGCAAAGTGAATCAAGCAATGAAGAGTAGAATGGGAACGGAGCGAAATCTGACCGACATTCTCGAAGAGATAATCGAGATGGACAAAATTGCAGAAACCATTGAGACATCAGTGAGGACCAGAAATACTATTCCGCTTGACTCAAGATTGCTAACTTTCATAAAGGTCAAAGAGACTCTGGATCTCGAGCAGAATGGAATCAATATCACCGAGGCAGTACTTTCTCGCGACTTGGCAAAACAATCTGCAAGACAGGGAACGACACTCATGGTCTTCACCGTTGTCACAATTTTTTTTGTGGGTGTGACCTAACTCCACAATAAGGATAAAGCTAATTCAAACATAGCTCCCGATGTCTTTCCTCGCCTCTCTCTTTGCGTTAAATGTGACCTCCTTTCAGCACAACAGTCAAGGAAATGTTCAATTTGCACCGGAATTCATATTCCCTATCATTTGTGAGTCTACTACTTCTCGGGCGGGAGGTCATATTCCCAGATTTCACGAGCCTAACATTTCGGACAGTTTGCGTCTCGATTGCTTTGGGAATTTTTATCATCTATGTTTCTTTCAACTATAAGTCGATCCAAGATAGTTGGGAAAAGCTCCGGCAGCTTTCTTCTCAAGGCGAAAATGAACCTGATCACTCAGGTACCAATCAACAGACTTTGCAAACAGTGCCACCGTCAAATCAGATCCATCCAAAGAAAGTGGTAAGTGTGTTGATGCAAAGCCAGGACGACATGCTACAGAGACTCTGGAAAGTCGGAATGAGAAAAAAGGCCGGCCGACAAAACCATGACCGTGGACTTAATTCATGAATGAAGACCAGAGCATATGATCAGCTGTTAGAAAACAACAATTGAAAATTTAATCCTATTACCAGGTCCATAGAAGGGTCTCATGCATTAAACCAAAAAGGAAGCCAAAGAGGATGTTTGCATTGTTTGCACCGAGCGCGTCCATATCGATAAGCTTAAACCATTGATACAACTTCACCTTGCGTCCACGACAACAATCTGAAGTGCAGTATTTTATTCACAATGGAGTCGGCATCATATTCGCAGCTTTTCAATACCTCGTGGACTTTACACCGTCTCTCACCCTTGCACCACAAGAAAGATTGCGAGAGCCTTTTAAACAATCAAGCCGCCTTGAATACATACGCAACAAGATTACGCGATCAACTGACAGGCGATGTCCTAGCGGGTCTCCATTCTACCGCCAGCACAGCAGATGACGATTCGCTGTCAAAAACAGGTGCCCTCAGAGAATGCAGATGGCGATCCATATCCGCGGGGTCATCCACACGCGACGCATCAGACAGACGCGACGCTAACACTTCCTTCCCCGGAATCTTGGTGACACTGGAATATGAGAACATAGTTTACAAAGCTGCTCTCCTCGCAGAACCAGAGTCTAATTCTCAACGGGATCCTCGTGAAGGATCAACATTCCTTCCGCTACTATTGACGAAATGTCCAAACGCGCTGCGACAAACATTTATCTCATTCTTATCGGCCAATTTCGATGCCTACTGCGCTCCCCTCCGCCTTTCGTCTATGTTCCTCTGTAAAGGGCTGGAGACCTTCGTGGACGAGCTGCGAACGGGGTTGGGAGACTCCGCGAATGAAGTTGTTGAAGAGGTGATCAAGGAGCTGCAACTGACATTGGCCTTTTCGGCAATGATTGCGCCGGCATTGCGAACGCTGAATATCAGTATCTCGAGAGCATCCTTGACTGGGTTCTTGAGCGATGGAAATAGTACTTCGAGACGTACTTTGAAGCAAAAATTGAGCAGTCCTTTGATTGCAAATCTTAGTACTTATCTGGAGACGCATCTGGCGATGCAGCTTGATTTGACTGGGTCATCGAAGAACAAGGCTGCCAAACAACATATTCGGTTATCCAAAGCTTCATGTGCGGCGTTTGTGTTGGGAGGCGAAGGACGCATGAAATTGGTTGTTGATGTTGCTCGGACAGAGGGTCAGGATGGGGATGATGCTCCGGCCAAAGATCGGTTGGCTCTTCGTGCTAGTCAAACTCTGCTACGGGCTGTCATTGGCAAAGCTGTCGTCGGGGATCAAACCGCTACATGAGAATGCCGTGTTTGCGAAGAGATTAGGATCTTTCACTATCCGTTAATAATTCGGAAGACTTCTGAGCGCGACATGACAACCGCTTGCTGCTACCGGGTTGCACTCCATGACTACTGAAATATTGTCACGGCCCGGACGATCGCATATCCAGGAAGGGAATAGGGGAGGACAATGGATTGCAGTGACTTCCCCCAGCTGGGGACGATTAAGTCGGCGTTTCAGAACGGACAAACAAGGCCATTCGCGTGCAATTGGGTCCTGTGCCAGAATCGGCAACACTGCCATCGAATGACCTTGAAGCCCATAGGCCACTTGGTATGATCTACTGTTATTCTAAGCAACACACTTTCAGGGATTAGGCTTCTACTGCCCATGGTGTTCTTAGTAGTAACTCATGGAAACAAGATCAAATTGAAATTCATCGCTCAGTAGCAGCACCAAATAATCACAAAAAAACCTTTATTTACGCCATCTTGCCGATCTAATTGAAGCATAAACTCCACTGGCAAGACAGATATTCACAAGTGACAGGCGCCCCTTTAGTCACCGTCCCATCGTTCTTCTGATTCAGCCAATTGAAGAGCTTCGTCAACGCTGGGGACAAAGTGTGTGATACCGCCACATTCCTCAACAATTCCACTCAGCTCGAACATGCGGAAAACCTTGTCATTGGGTAGCCGGCAGAAGAAAACCCTCGTTCCTTCCTCCGTATACGCGCGCACAATTTCACAGAGGACCTGAGTACCCGAACCATCAATACTTGTGACGCCATGCACATCGAAGATGATGTTCTTGTTATACTCGGCAGGGCGCATACGGGGAAGTGAGGGGTGAGCTCGACTAGTTCCGTAAAGCTCCAGACGACG
Source organism: Penicillium sp. S1602 (assembly GCA_023626355.1). NCBI lineage: Eukaryota > Fungi > Ascomycota > Eurotiomycetes > Eurotiales > Aspergillaceae > Penicillium > Penicillium sp. S1602. Next base: position 106,818 of record JAMAGW010000019.1, on the reverse strand, counting down.
AAGACGGTTCTTAAGATCACCAGTATTGGCAAATGTCAGAGGCTCAGGGATCTTGACGATCAGTGCACCCTCAACAAGCTCGGTATTTTCGGGCTGAAGCTCAGCGTTTGCAAAGCGGGTGGAAGTGCCGGATACCTTGCCAAGGATTTGGATGCGAGGCTGGGTGGCATGGCGGATAAGGATTATGACGGATACACCGATTCCGAGGGCCATGCCTAGCTCAAGTGAATAGAAAATGGTTGTGACGAAAATAAGGAACATCAGCATTAGTTCGGTCCATCCACGAATATGGAAGAAGAAGATCAAATCGTGGGGGCATTCTTCGACGAGAGAAAATGCCACGACAGATATCATAGAGCAAAGGACCGCTTTCTGTTTTAGACATTAGCCACATTCAAATAAGGACCGAAAGGGATCACACGAACCGGAAGACAAGAAAGATAGGGTAAAAGAACGAGAATTCCAATGAGAGTGATGATCGAAATGAAAATGCTGCTCATTGGGGATCGTGCTCCAGTCTGTGCATTAAGCTTGCTTCGACCGTATCCGCCAAAAGCTGGAAGGCTCATAAAGCAACCACCCACAAGATTGGCGACTCCCAGAGCTACCATTTCTCGGTTGGCACTAATTTGCATACCCTGGATTCCATCGGACTTGACATCGGCCAGGCCCTTCGCCGCCACCGAAGACTCGAAAAAGCCAAGAAGAGTAATGATGAAGGCTTTGCTCATAGCAGTGCGAATGTGCTCCATATACTTCATTTGGAAGGGCCATTGGAAGGCGAAGAGGCGGCTTGCACCGACCTCGGTGGATCCTAAAAGCTCGAGGCCTTTCGCTTCCCAATCGAGAGACCAAGCCAGGATACCCGACACCAACACAACGAAAAAGCGGTCAGGGAAGTAAATCACTTGGGGGAAGCGAGGTTCCATCCACTTTTTCAAGGTTCTATAAGAAGATCAGTGATGCACGAAGCCAAGAACAGGCTCTTGCACGTACCGGAAAAAAAAGATGATTCCAAAGCTCACAAGTGAAACCACCGCAGTAAGGGCATGGCTTTCTCGAGCATTGCGAATAATGAAAGACAATTTGGCAACTGTCGTGCCATGACTGGCGCCAGTCTCGCTTGCCAGCTCTGCAAGCCCCAATTGGGGGATCAGCTGGTCCACGAAGATCACGAAACCAATGGCTGTGATGAACCCTCTGAGGAAGGGCCGACTGAGCATGTTATCCAAGAATCCCAGGCGAGTCAATCCGGCAATGAGGATCATAGCACCAGTCATCGCGGTTGCAATTCCTACTACCATAGCACTCTTCACGTTTATCTCCTCCGGGGTGTCGTCAGGTAGAAGGCTAGCCTTGACAATCGCACCCGTGAGCAGAGAGCCTGCCGCCTCCGGTCCAACAACCAAAAGTGGGCAACTTCCTAATACCGCATAGACCAACGGATGTATCACGAAGGAATAAAGACCATTGACTGGGGGTGCATGCGCAAGGTTCGAGGCTAAAGACAAGGCCATTGGGATATAGACGGAGGAAATGGTCAATGCTGCTATCAGATCTCCTCGGAGAAAAGACCAGTGATATTGTCCGATCCAATTGAAGAAGGGAATATAATAGGATACGTAACTGCAAAGAGCTGGTCAGCCCTCTTCTTTTTTGGTGGCCTACAGTTGCCTGCTCAACGGAATATATCAAACAAGGCTTACAGTTTCTTAGATTCCTGAGTAGAAAGAGCCGACATGGACGATTTCATTTGTGACGTGTATTCCGAGTCTTGGTGGGACTCTGGCCGACCATCACCTCCACGGAAGGGACTGGACGCCATTCCTGATTCCCCAATCCCATTGTGTGCGATATGACTGCCTGATGACCGCGAGTATGCAACTCTTTCGGCTGTTTCGATGTGAGGAGAAAAAGTACCATGGCTGCAACGTCTCTCACCGCACGCAGGGTCGGAACGGTCGTACGACGCCAAAAGGCGAGTTCTCACATCCGGTTCGTTCGTTATTCCCAGACCCTGAGCGCCTTGTACTCCCGATTGATCTGTCGCAGAGCCGAAAGGTCTTGGGCGAAAAATATCAGCCAGGCGATCTCGCAAGTTGCGGGCCTCCTCCGTATCTTGCCCGGCTGGCGGAGAGTCAGACATGATGCTTGCTTAAGAACCCGATGAACCGATTCAGGGAAGACGTAAACCCGAATCCTCCATGGAATGGATCCTGAAAATAAATAAGAAAGGCCACTATTGGAGAGGAAATAAAAAGAGAAAAACAACCCGAATGTCGTGGCTGGCTAGGCAAGGGCGGTGTCCACTAGGGTCTGCGATAAGCGGGGCCAGAGCTACTATCACGGCTTGTCCATGCAGGTCCGTCATGTACTGTGGGAGCTGATGTGTCTAAATTCAGTACTGCAATTGGAAAAAGAAGGACCAACCAGAACAGTCTGATTATGCCACTGGTTCTCGGTGATTTTTTTGTACAACATGCAGTCGGAAACAATATGCAACTAGTGGAGTCAGCCGTACACAGACTAGTAGGTTATCTTATGCAGCGGAGCCCTTTGCAGTGACATAATCGAAGTATACCGAGGCGGTGAGTCACGTGGGTGTTTAGGAAAGTCGGTGATTCACGTGACCGTGTGGGTTTTGAGCCCGCCACAATAGCGATTTGAAGTGATTGTGCTTCCGCCCAGCGATACATTCTCAACCCCCTGATCCTTTCGATCTGCTCAGAACCTTGATTTTAGGCTCGAGCCCATCGCTGCTTCTTGGACTGTCGTCTCATCAGTCCTGTTTTCCGCCGAATCCCCGTCGCTGAAAATCAGATCGCAACCCCGCCAAAATGTCGTTAACAAATTGCCGTTTCTACGAGGAGAAGTACCCTGAGGTGGACAGCTATGTCATGGTCAATGTCAAGCAGGTAGGACTCGAAAACCGCTGTATGATCGCGTTTGGCCATGCTTATTCGTTTTTCCCCGGGTTTGGTAGATCGCCGAGATGGGCGCATACGTGAAGCTGCTCGAGTACGACAACATCGACGGCATGATCCTGCTCTCCGAACTGTCCAGAAGACGTATTCGCAGTATCCAAAAGCTCATCCGTATTGGCCGCAACGAGGTCGTCATCGTGCTCCGTGTTGACAAGGAGAAGGGTTAGCAAAACTCCATTGTTCTACAAAGACCCGGCAACTGACTCACATGGTTATTAAAGGTTACATCGATCTGTCGAAGCGTCGTGTCTCCCCCGAGGATGTCGTGAAGTGTGAGGAGCGTTACAACAAGAGCAAGGCGGTGCACTCTATCTTGCGCCACGTCGCCGAGGCAGCTCAGACTCCTCTCGAAACCCTATACCAGCAGATTGCCTGGCCCCTGGACAAGAAATACGGTCACTCCCACGATGCATTCAAGATCTCCATCTCGTACATCTCCCATCGTATGATTTTGAGATTACCCAGCTGACCGGCTTCTTTAGCAACCCCGAGGTGTGGAATGACATCGAGTTCCCCAGCGAACCCGTGAAGAAGGAGCTCCAGCTTTACATCAGCAAGAAGCTCACCCCCGCCCCCACTAAGGTCCGTGCCGATATCGAAGTCACTTGCTTCAGCTACGAAGGTATCGATGCCGTCAAGACCGCCCTGCGCACCGCCGAGGCCGAGAACACCCCCGAGAACCAGATCAAGGTTAAGCTGGTCGCCCCCCCTCTGTACGTCCTGACCAGCCAATGTCTGGACAAGCAGCTCGGTATCCAGCAGCTTGAGGCTGGTATCCAAAGGATCGAGGCCAACATCAAGGCCGCCGGAGGTAACTGCACCGTCAAGATGGCGCCCAAGGCCGTTACCGAGCACGATGATGCTATTCTCCAGGAGCTTATGGAGAAGCGTGAGCGTGAGAACCAGGAGGTTAGCGGAGACGAGAGCGGTTCTGAGAGCGACGAGGGTGTGCCCGAGTAAAGAAATAGCCCGACGTACATCGGCGTTGTCGACCAGTTCAAAAGGCAAAATGTGGAGGAAGGACTGGGCAAAAATGGATAGAGAAAATCATGCACATTTTACGCGATCAATGGAAAAGACAAAGGCTTGATGACTCCATGTAAGTGCTATCAGGCATGATTGCAGTCAGAAATTGCCTTTCCACCAAGGCCAGTCACCTGCACCTCGAGTCCGGGTTCTATCCACGAGCAGACATAATGCCATTTGGCAAACCATGTTCCGGCATTTTATTTGAATGTACGGTGTGAGATGCAACTTTCTGATGTATATATGGTGTGATGCAACCGAGACGTCCAATGCCAATGATGCTTCTAGAGATATTTCTTATTTGATATCTTTTTCTTTGAGTTCGGTAGATTTCCGTAGCGCGTCATTCGGGATTTCTTGATAGTGGGGAGTGGCGCTTAGATCTTCCCGCCGATCACTTTTTGACCGCGCTTCCCAATATTTCCCACCATTACAGCCTCTCCAACCTGTTTCTCTGGGTGGCATTCCATTTACATCTTCGCAATGGGCCATTTGAGGGATATGTTCAACTTCGATCGTCGTCGTGCGCGTCACCGCGCCGCAGTAGAGCGCCGCAGACGTACGTCATAATAACAAAGCTCGTATAACAGTGCTAATCGAACCACAGTCCTCCCATCATACATTGCTGATGAGCCACAGCCATCTGATTCTTCCAAGGAGGTTGCTAAAATTGCACTACGATTGAAGTACCAAATCGAGCAGGTCGTTTGCTGCGAGGCCGGGGAGAATGTCCTGACCGACCCAAACAGCCGTCTTATCACGCAGGATGTCATTGAGACTGCCAAGCGAGCTGGCGGTGAGGACTACAAGGCTTGTATTGTCTACTGTCTGCTTGTTTGTTTGAGATGGTTCAAGGTTCAGGCTTCGGTCGAGCTGTGGGACGCTGATCTCCATGAACTCCGAGCTGTGGCCTGCGAAGTCATCGCCAAGCGCATGTATGAATTCCCCTTTGGCCCGAGTCCTTGTGCTCACCGCTACTGACACTTCTACAGTATTGAGTCTGAACAAGATCAGGATTATCTGCTGAGGAGTGTTCTACTCAAGCGCTACTCTATCTTTGCCGAGGGTGTTGAAAGTGACCCTGTCAATGTGATTGAGCGCTCTGTGGATCTCCAGGCGCTGAGAATCATCGCTTCCGCTGGATACCAAAAATGCATACAATACCTATGGCGTGGCTGGATCTGTCAGGAAGAAGGCAATCCAACGAACTTTGTGGAGTACGAACAGAAAGCCAATGCTAGCTACTGGGTTCACTTCCACCCGGATCGCATGCGAACTCCTCTTTACCAGAACATTTGTCAGATCGTCTTCTCTCTAGTCTATCTGGCTGTTTACACTGCCGTGATCAACACTGTCAACCCAGCTGGTGATATTGACGTGGCTGAGGGTGTTCTGTATGGTATGACGCTTGCATTCCTTTGTGATGAGATTGTGAAGTTCTGGAAAGTCGGGTGGAATTACCTTGAGTTCTGGAATGCCTTTAATTCAACGCTCTACGGTCTCCTCGTCATTTCCTTGGTCTTACGTATTGTTGCATTGGCCCATTCGCCTTCAAACAGCGATACAGAACGGCAAATGTACAATGGGTTGAGCTACAATTTCCTAGCCTTTGCCGGACCCATGTTTTGGATGCGCATGATGCTTTATTTGGACTCTTTTAAATTCTTTGGAGCCATGTTCGTGGTTCTTCGGGTCATGATGAAGGAGAGTTTGATCTTTTTTGCTCTCCTATTTGTGGTTCTGGCTGGTTTCTTCCAGGCATTTATTGGCATGGCACAGGTTGATGATGATATACCCATCACTCGGCTTATCATTCAAGGCATGGCAAACACCATCATGCAGAGCCCTGAGTTTGATACTTTCCAGGACTTTGCTTTTCCTTTTGGAATCATTCTCTACTATGTGTTCAGTTTTGTGATCATGATCGGTACGTGGATCACAATTACATCTCCTCGTAAGGCGCAATATGCTAACTTGGTATACTAGTTCTCTTGAACATTTTGATTGCGCTTTACAACAGTGCCTATGAGGATATCTCTGGAAACGCTAACGATGAGTACATGGCAATCTTTGCTCAGAAGACGATGCAATTCGTCCGTGCCCCTGACGAGAATGTCTTCATTCCGCGTAAGTTTTGTCTCCCATTATTCCATGTGTGACATACAATGAAACGGGTTGAGCTAATGAGATATATCAGCCTTCAATCTGATTGAGATTCTGCTTGTGAGCGCCCCATTCGAATGGTGGATGTCGAAAAAGCATTATGCGAAGCTTAACGACATCATAATGGGTGTGATTTACTCGCCTATTCTGGTGTTGACAGCCTGGATTGAGACTCACCAGGCGGAGCAAATTCGATGGAATAGGCGTCATGGGGAGGAAGACGAAGAAGATCAACAAGAGTGGGAATTGGTAGCTGAGGATGTGGACTTTGAGTTGGATGATTCCTGGAAGCAAGAAGTCAAGCAGAGTACGCCTGACATCAAGGTGGATAACTGCACGGTAGAGGTTAGGCAGTTACGGCTGCAGGTGGAAGCATTGACGGAGCTGGTGAAGCAGTTGAGCAGTGAGAAGGGGGTAGTCTTGGATGGACTTAGTTGAGCAGTCCACATGCCCGGTACTGGGCAACTAGAGTGCAGTTCATGCTGCGAGGGAAACATATATTTTACTAGTGCAACTGAACACGGAAGGGTATATGTATTAAGCAAGGATTCCCGATTAAAATAGATTTCGTTATCAATCAAATTGACGGTTGTCTCCAACGGAGACCAATATTCGGGTCGCATGATAAAAAAATATATGATCGAATATTGAAATTTGGTAGCAAAAACATCACTCTAAATGACCTCGGGAGTCGGGCCCAAAATTAAAAGACAAAAAGAAGAACCGAACGCGGGGGTCGAACCCGCAACCTTGAGATTAAGAGTCTCACGCTCTACCGATTGAGCTAGCCCGGCTGGGCTTGTTGAAGGGATTTCCACTTATGGCATTATCAGGCAAAATGTATTGTGGGGCTCCTGGAACCCTTACATAAGCCGTCTAGCGCGTCGGGGGGACCGGGCGAACCCTCTGGAAACCAAATTTACTTATCTACAAGGTGGCTTCTTCTGAGCTTTCCACTGTGTAGTCTTCATTTCTTCTTTATGCTTTTTTAATCTGTCTTCTACCCGACCATCTTCGTGGTCACCTCGATTGCCATCATGTGAGCTCTTCCAGACCTTTGCCCCTATTGATGCATCTTCAATCTAACCCGAATCAGGGCAAAACTAGCAGATGACCCCCAGATTCAACATGCGTCCCTGCACAATCCTCTTCCGACACAATTCCATCCCTATGTTCTGCCATTTCTGATCATTTGGCCTGTCTTTTTCGCCTTCTACCTGTCCGAGGAGCGCTATGACACTTACATCCAGGGCCAGGAGTGGACCTTCGTTTGGGCGGGGTCCATCATCACGCTCCAGTCCCTCTTGTGGCTGATGACCAAGTGGAACATTAACATCAAAACGCTTTTCACCACTATCGGGGCCAAGTCCATTGATACCGCTCGTCTGATTAAGGTTATCCCGGTCACCAATGCTGGAATCGCTGAAATCTGTACCCTGATCCACGACAACTCTGGTGGCAAGAAGACCATTTCGTTCTTGTTCCAGAAGCGTCGCTTCCTCTACTACCCCGAACGTCGCACCTTTGCGCCCCTTTCCTACGCCCTCGATGCGGAGCCCAAGCCTGCTCTCAAGCACTTCCAGCAGAGCAAGGGTCTCACCACCAAAGCAGAGGTCGATGACATTCGGGAACACTATGGAGATAATACTTTCGATATTCCCGTCCCTGGATTCGTCGAGCTCTTCCAGGAGCATGCTGTCGCGCCGTTCTTCGTCTTCCAGGTTTTCTGTGTGGGTTTGTGGATGTTGGACGAATACTGGTACTACTCGCTCTTCACTCTCTTCATGCTTGTTATGTTCGAGAGCACTGTCGTTTGGCAGCGCCAGAGAACTCTTAATGAGTTCCGTGGAATGAGCATCAAGCCTTACGACGTCTGGGTCTTTCGTGAGAACAAATGGCAAGAAACCACTAGCGACAAGCTTCTTCCCGGCGACCTCATGTCCGTCAACCGGACCAAGGAGGATGGCGGTGTCGCTTGCGATATTCTCCTCGTCGAGGGCAGCGTGATTGTGAACGAGGCAATGCTTTCCGGTGAGAGTACCCCTCTGCTCAAGGACTCGGTTCAACTCCGCCCTGGTGATGACTTGATTGAACCCGAGGGCTTGGATAAGAACTCGTTTGTGCACGGTGGAACCAAGGTTCTTCAGGTTACTCACCCCAATGTCAATGGAGAGGAGACCCTGACAAATCTGGCCAATGGTATCACGATGCCTCCGGACAACGGTGCTCTCGGCGTGGTCGTGAAGACTGGATTTGAGACCAGTCAGGGAAGCCTTGTGCGCACTATGATCTACTCTACTGAGCGTGTCTCTGCCAACAATGCCGAGGCTCTGTTGTTCATTCTCTTCCTGCTGATTTTCGCGATTGCCGCCTCTTGGTACGTGTGGCAGGAGGGTGTCACCAAGGACCGCAAGCGATCCAAGCTCCTTCTGGACTGTGTCCTCATTGTCACCAGCGTTGTGCCTCCGGAGCTGCCCATGGAGCTGAGCTTGGCTGTTAACACTAGTCTGGCCGCTTTGAGCAAGTTTGCTATTTTCTGCACCGAGCCTTTCCGTATTCCGTTTGCTGGTCGTGTTGATATTGCTTGTTTCGATAAGACCGGCACCCTGACTGGTGAGGATCTCGTCGTTGACGGAATCGCTGGCCTCACTCTTGGTCAGTCTGATGCCAAGGTTGAAGCCGATGGCGCCCATGCCGATTTGGCAAAGGCTGAGGATGTTAACCCCGCTACTACTCTTGTTCTTGCTAGTGCCCACGCCTTGGTGAAATTGGACGAGGGTGAGGTCGTTGGTGACCCCATGGAGAAGGCCACTTTGCAGTGGCTTGGCTGGGGCCTGGGTAAGAATGATACTCTCATGCCCAAGGGAACCGCACCTAAGGTCGCCTCCCGCCCTGTCGAGTCAGTTCATATCAAGAGAAGATTCCAATTCTCCTCTGCCTTGAAACGCCAAAGTACCATTGCTACCGTCACTACCAATGATCCGAAGACCTCCAAGAAGAGCAAGGCTACTTTTGTTGGTGTTAAGGGTGCTCCCGAGACTATTAATTCTATGCTGGTTAACACCCCTCCTAACTACGAGGAGACTTACAAGTACTTCACTCGTAATGGTGCTCGTGTCCTTGCTCTCGCCTACAAGTACCTCTCTTCGGAATCCGAGCTTTCTCAGGGCCGCGTGAACAACTATGTTCGGGAGGAGATCGAGTCTGAGCTGATCTTTGCCGGTTTCCTTGTTTTGCAATGTCCTCTCAAGGATGACGCTATCAAGTCCGTCCGCATGTTGAACGAGAGCAGCCACCGGGTTGTCATGATTACCGGAGATAACCCGTTGACTGCCTGCCATGTTGCACGTCAGGTTGAGATTGTCGATCGTGAGGTTCTTATCCTCGATGCTCCCGAACATGACACCTCTGGAACCAAGATTGTTTGGCGTACTATTGACGACAAGCTCAACACTGAAGTTGATCCCACCAAGCCTCTGGACCCAGAGATTTTGAAGAACAAGGACATCTGTATCACTGGTTACGCCCTGGCAAAGTTCAAGGACCAAAAGGCTCTTCCGGATCTTCTGCGTCACACCTGGGTTTACGCTCGCGTGTCTCCTAAACAAAAGGAGGACATTCTGCTTGGTCTTAAGGATGCTGGTTACACTACCCTGATGTGTGGTGACGGTACAAACGACGTTGGTGCCCTGAAGCAAGCCCACGTTGGTGTCGCCCTTCTGAATGGCTCCCAAGAAGACCTTACCCGGATTGCTGAACACTACCGCACCAGCAAGATGAAGGAGCTCTACGAGAAACAGGTTAGCATGATGCAGCGATTCAACCAGCCTCCTCCCCCGGTCCCTGTGCACATTGCCCACCTCTACCCTCCTGGCCCCGGCAACCCCCACTATGAGAAGGCTATGGAGAGAGAGATGTCAAAGAAGGGTGCTGTTGCCAAGCCCGGCGAGCCGATTCCCACTATCACTTCTCCTGGTGCCCAAGCTCTTCAGCAGAACATGACTCCCCAGCAACAGCGACAGAATCAAGCCCAAGCTGCTGCTGCCGGTCTTGCTGACAAGCTCACCTCTTCTATGTTGGAACAAGAGTTGGATGACAGCGAGCCGCCCACTATCAAGTTGGGTGACGCTTCTGTTGCTGCGCCGTTTACCAGCAAGTTGGCCAACGTTATTGCGATTCCGAACATTCTTCGCCAGGGTCGTTGCACTCTGGTTGCGACAATCCAAATGTATAAAATTCTTGCATTGAACTGTTTGATTAGTGCATACAGTTTGAGTGTTATTTACTTGGAAGGTATCAAGTTCGGCGACGGTCAGGTTACTATCAGTGGTATGCTGATGAGTGTCTGCTTCCTGTCGATTTCCCGCGCAAAGGTTCGTTGCATCACCCTGTCTTGTCCGTTTCGTGAATACTAATTATTTGCAGTCTGTGGAGGGCTTGTCTAAGGAGCGCCCGCAGCCGAACATCTTCAACGTGTACATCATTGGATCCGTTCTTGGTCAATTCGCCATTCACATTGTGACTTTGATCTACCTCTCCAACTACGTTTACAAGGTTGAGCCGTAAGTATTGACAAACCCAACAATCAGAAATACCGTTGCTAATAAATATGGTAGGAGAGCAAGCGACATTGACCTGGAGGGCGAGTTTGAGCCGTCTCTTCTGAACAGCGCCATTTACCTGCTCCAGCTGATCCAGCAAATTTCCACATTCTCGATCAACTACCAGGGTCGTCCGTTCCGCGAGTCCATCCGCGAGAACAAGGCCATGTACTGGGGTCTTGTTGCAGCCTCGGCTGTTGCTTTCTCCTGTGCCACCGAGTTTGTTCCCGAGATCAACGAGAAGCTGCGCTTGGTTCCCTTCAGCAACGAGTTCAAGATTACCCTGACCGTGTTGATGATCTTTGACTATGCCGGTTGCTACGTGATCGAGAATGTGCTCAAGCACTTCTTCAGTGATTTCCGTCCTAAGGATATCGCTGTTCGTCGTCCTGATCAGTTGAAGCGCGAGGAGGAACGAAAGGCCAAGGAGGAGGCTGAGGCTGAGGCCTTGAAAGAGCAGCAGAGAACCGCTTAAATAAGCTGTTAACCTGAGGCATGATTACAATGCCCTGTATACATAGAAAGGTTGAAGATGGGCTCTTAGAACTACATGGAATCTAATACATTGTTCTATTACCGTTTTTACCTTGAGCATTGCCACATGTATAAGGTGACAATGCTGCAATACTAGCTTTAGACTAGATCAGAATACAAATAGCATTGTATATTGATCCTGGTACAGTAGTGAACTAAGTTTCAAGGAAAAGCAGCTGCTTATGGAGAAAGACCGGGCCGTGTTGAGAAACGTGGAGTAACACTGTTAAACCTTTCAGAAGAGAACATAAAGTCACCGTATGTGGTATCTACTGTGTACCTACCTGAAGATCTATTTAGTGATTCTTTACCAAGGGACCTGTAGTTCATCCTGGGAATGGCATATGCTGAAATATTAACCAAGATAGTTGCCCTCCCGTCAGGCATAGGAATTCACGGTAAGACGCATAAACCATCCAAGGTAATACTACTATATCATTAAAGAACCCAGTCAATTGACTTCTGAGCGTCTTAAATCAAAGAGAACAAGCATCCATGGGAGTGACAAATATCAAGTTAGTGGCCAGAGGTACTACGTAGGACGAACCCCATATCGCATGTTTATTAAATCTGTATACTCAATGAGCCAATGTCCCGACAAGAAAATGTTACCGGTCCACAGGTAGAGGTTGGAATTATATAAAAGAGAACTTCTCCTCCAGCGAGACTCTTCCTTTGTTCAGGACTTATCCCAAGGCTAAACACCATGTAGAAATTACAAGTCTTCCAAGACCATCCAAATCCGCAACCATAGGCCTAGTCCTCATAGCAATCACCTGTGTAAATGCGCACGAGGATTTCACACCCCTAAAGGATGTAACTGATACTCTCCTACGCTACTAAAACCCACTCCCACCCAGCGCCTTCAAGGCCAACACAAGGCTCGGATTCACCAGTTTTCAAGACGCAAATCCCGGCACACTTATCTATCTCGAAAACAGCGGCTACTACCTCAAATACCGGGACAGCGAAATCGTTGTGGCTTTCTCATCAGATAACCTGAGTGCGGTGCTGGACTTGGCTCATATATCTCTATATCGGAACCTTCAGACCCGGGGAAATCTCGAAGAAGCTGCTGATTTGGCTCATGTTACTCATTGCTTGGAATGTGCAGTTAATCAACTTTGAAAGATGGTATGCTAGATCCTGCCATGTGAGTATTCCCTACAACCTTGGAATTGGTACCCACAAGACTGGAAGCCGAAACATAGTTAAGCAACTCTGTATGGAGGTGAGGTTTCACCATTGGGATTGTACGTCTCCGTGTTCCCGGGTACTTTGAAGAAGCAGATGATGAGAATTCATTATTGGTTGTATGTAAACCATTAGAGATAAAAAGGAACACATTCACACATAATGGCAGGGGCTCATTTGAAAGACCAGACAAGCCATCAATACCTTGTGACAGCTCTGAATACAATTCCTGAAACAAAGGGGTTCGGATATTTACAGGGGAATAGGGGTGGACAGGGTGAAGGAAACGGCGGTGCCGGTAAGATCAACCCAGACGGTCAGAGGGTCACTGCCCAGCTGCTCAGTGGCGTAGCTCTTGGTGGAGGTCGGCGCCACAGGGAAAGTAATCGGGATTGGCACGCTGCAAGTGTTATCAGTAGCCGAGATGGTGACCGAAATGATCTCATTGTCCTCAGTGGTGTAGCTCATGGCGTAATCACAGGCATCGCGAGTGTAGCGAGCCAAGAAGCCAGCGGACATCTAGAAAGAGAGCATTAGCACCGAAGAATTGAGAGAGAGTGAGTCTAGATAAACCCAGGTAAATGGAACTTACGTCAGCGTGCTTGATAGTCACGAGGGGCCAGTCGACCAGGCGGACGAACTCCTGCACAACAGTCTCAACCCAGACCTGGAAAAGAGAGTACTGGTAAGAGACTCCATTCACAGTGATAGGATCGGTATCAGCGTTGCGGAGGTTGCCCTGGTGGAACATGTACGGATCGTGGGCGAGACTGAGGAAGTGGCGGATGGTATCAGCCTTCTCGTTGGCCATGAGGTTATCGAAGTCGCCAGAGCCAGACGAGGTGTTGGTCCACTCGTCCAGGGTGCAGGCAGGGGTGCAGCAGTCGTAGTAGATACGAGTGGCCCAGCGAGGGTTGACTTGCATGCCATCAAAGCCATCGGTAGACATCACGGTAAAGTAAGGCCACATGTTGTTTTCGGAATTGAGCAGGGCTGTGCGAGTGTTGTCACCAACACAGTTCGTGATGCCGTTATCCCACCAGGCCTGAAGGGCATCACCGTTGTGGAGACCAGTAATAGCCGGGGGAATGATACCATTGGCAGTGAAGTAGGTAGCTTGATCGATTCCGACCTGCTTCAACCAGGCCTGGTTAAAGCTGATCTCCTTGTTGATATCGGCATAGGTAGCGTTGTTCTCAGCCTCGTGGGTAAAGGTGTGGGAGAGATGGGCGAAGCTGTTCAGGTTGGTCTGCCACCAGAGCAGAAGAGGATCACGGCTGGTGCAGTTGGTGGTCCAGTCATAGGCAGTAGGAGTAGAGGGCCACTGGTCAGTACCAGTTCCCAGAGGCTTCTGCCATTCAGCCGTTGTGGCCGCAGCAGCAGTGTAGTAGACACCGCCACCATTGCAGATAGCCCAGCCATCATCGATGTTGGAAGAGCGGTCGATGTTTCCGTTACCATTGAAGCCAACTTCAGGGAAGTATGTGCTACCGGCGTTCATCTTGGCGTTGATAAGGGGAATCCAGGCAAGAACATTGTCCATATCAGTAGTGGTGATACGGAAAGTATCACCAGCAGGCTCGTAGAGGTTGGTGGTCAACATCATATCATCAATCTGGGTGTTGATGTTGACACGACGCCATCCAACATGAAGACCGCGAGTCATCCAGGTGATCCAGGCGTGCTGGACGAATGCCGAAGTGGCACTCCAGCTAGGATCAAGAGACATGAAAAATACCATTTGCTGACGGCCGTCGAAATCGTTGATAACAGCAGCAGTGCTTTCAGTGTCGACGACCGAGTTCGCAGCAAAAGAAGCAATTGACTTAGTGTTGTTGGTGTCGAGAATAGAAGCCGAGTAGTGGTAAAGACCCTCAGTGCTCACACCGGCAGCAGAGCCAGTGCGCAGTCCAGAAGTAGGGAAGTCGGTGATATCCGTAAAGTAGAAGTCCTGTTCGACGCCGCTATCACAGCATCCGGAGCCAATAACAGTGGTTCCGTAGTCTGAGCCAGGGTAGACATCGTATTGGACCATACGGACACCATACTCGAGCTGATAGGCATATAGTGTATCCCATTGGTCGCTGGTCAGGGCACTTGCCCAGCCGGCGTCACCATAGTCATAGCTAATTCCTGAAGCCACAACGATACCTCCGAAGAGACCTCCATCGGTATTGTTGAGGGTAGGCAGATCAGCACCGGTTGATGGCACCACAAGAGTGGTGTAAGGAATTCCATAACCATTGAGACCATCGGTGGCAGGTACCAAAGACGTAGAGTCTCTAGCAATCACCAAGATGTTTCCCGCGACAGTAGCCTGACCACTGGGCGTTGTGGTAATACCACATGAGACTGAAGTCATACTGGATGATGTCCACTCAGCAGTAGACCCAGAAAAAATTGATATAATAAGATAAGAAAAGACAGTAAAGTCTCAATAGGAGTAGAACTAGCTACACTAAAAGAAGTAGTATGAATAGTCTAGGAATGCTGATAAACGACTGACGGTGTACTTCTAAGCTAATTGTTGGGGCAAACGTCTGCACTTTATAATCTCGTATGGAGAGCTACGGCTCGTATCGGGATTTATGTCCATCTTTGATTCTGAGCTGCAGCAGCAAGGCACGCAGGAGAGAGGAGACCTAGAGCGACATGCCCCAATCAGGATTGATAGCCAAGCAATCTGAGCGGCAGGGCCCCGAAATTAATGATGGTGGCATCGCAGGCGCATGGAGGTCCCTTCATGCAGTACCAGAGATGCAGGGCGGCAAAAGCCCGGAAGCCTATCGGGTGCTCTTGACTTCGGTTAACAAGCCCCTCCAATGATTTCCGATGAACTGAGGGGCTTGTTTTTCCATTAGCGTGATTGTTCAGGCGGAGACCGACGAGTGTGATGGGGTATTCCTCAGTGACCGGGATACGAAATCAGCTGAGCCGAATCTAATCTGGTCAAGGTCCATGATCTGGGTAAGAGCTAGCAAAGATTGCTCCATAAGCGATTGGCTGATTACGAAAGGGTCCGAAGTAGAGGGGTGGGTATCTTCCGCAGACAATGTGATGATTCCAAGTCTGGATGCATGAAAGCTCATAAGTGTGGAAGAGCTAAGATGGGAACAAGGCCGAGGAGTCGTGAATAACTTTTTCATCTGAGACATTGATAAAAGTCAAAGTATAATCGGTGTGGACGCGCCGAAGATTTGATATATCGGAGATATTATTTAGGGCACCGGATGCAGGGTTTTCCGGCGAGGAGCGGGCCAAGTTTGGGGCTCAGGGACCAGAACCGAGCCCCGCTCGTATGGGGTTCGGCAGCAGGTACCAGCACGTCCGGAACTTTGTCCACCAGGCAAAGGGGAAACAGGATATTGTGCCCGATGAGGCATGGTCTGGGCTGGTCGTGCATGATTTGTTCGTGTCCGGGTGACTGGCCATGTCTTGGCACCTTGGCACTATAGAGTTGGTGTACCTGTTGTTTCCCACTAAACACTAGGGAGGAAGCTGGAAAGGAGGAAGATCCGCAAAGATCCGCGAAGAACCAAGGAAACAGACTCAGATCGAGATTCTTGTGGATCTAGACATCTGGGCATCGAGATCGGAGAGAATGGAAGGCAATAGAGCTAAGGTCTTGGTTGAATCCATGGATGAGGCCATGGAAATATTATGAGTCTGAACTTTGGAGTCCGCTGCACCTAGTGTTGGTGGCTGAGTGGACACAATCAACTTTTGCCACAAAATGTACAACAACCGACTAAATCACGTGCGCCATCTAATACCTTCAGGGGCCCCGGCATCGGCATGAGGAGATTGTTTGAATAAAGGATAAAGTGAAATTGGTCTGTTGAATCTAGCCTTATGCCATCTTCACAACTACCTTCAGGGCTATCGATTACTGTATCATCTGCCCAAACCATGCATACCGGAACATTTTAAAAAAAGCTATCTACCTGATTGGATATTACGAGGTCTCACCATATTCAGTATTTTAAATCCATCGAATGAGTCCCAAGTTCGCGTTGTTTATTTCGAATATCAATGTATGGAGCTTTGTTGTATACTTCCAAGGCGGTGAAGCCCGCAGTGGGTATGGGGGGATTTGGTGTTGACGCTTTCCAATTGCTTACGATTGTACGAGAACCTGAGACTTCGGTCCGCCCGCATCAAGCCCCCATTGCTCGGATTTAATTAGTCACTCCAATCGCGAGGCAACACTGCACCTAATGGCCTCACAAAGCTACAGCTCGACCGCACGGGCCAGTCTCAATGTCAAATCTCCCAACCCATCCGACCTTACCCCCAACTTTGCCGACCCCAATTTCGACCCCGCTGATTTCCTCAATGATTCACTTTCCCCGCTGACGGTGGCCTCATTACAACCCAATGCCTCTCGAGCGCCTGGCTCTGTGCCTTTGACCGAACTGTCAGCCCAAGTACAAACCCTCCTTTCGCAAATCAGTGCCCAGAACGTTCGCTTGTCCAGCACACTCTCTCAGTTGAGCGATGAGATCCTTCGCAGTGGTGGGCGCCTCGCCTACGAAGTGGAGGTGTTGCGAGGAGAAACAATCGGCTTATCCGAGACCTTGACGGAGGTCCTGCGGGACGATATCGCCAAGTTCGTCGCAGAAACGCCGAGTACAACTGCCGCTTCGACCAGTCGCAAGCATATGATGACGGAAGCAACAACAGAGGGTGCTACAACTACAAAGGACGAGAAGGAAGAAGAGGACGACGAGGACACGGACGAAACGGCGGAGAAGGATGCGACAATGGCGGATCCAGAGTACATCACCAATCTGCGCACACTGAATCAAGTCCGCTCGCGGCTAGAGAATGTTGTACAGACCTTCGGCGACGCTATGGAGTGGCCTCTACCACCATCCGAGATCTCCTTCTCGTCCTCCTTTATCTCCGTCTCCGGCCCGGACATAAGTGTCGATGGGTCCGACCAGGAAGCAAAGGGTCAGGAGGTCATGAAAAAGCTACGAACCGAGACATTGGAGCTGCTGGACAGCGAGGGTGGTGGACGTGCTGGGTTGGAGGCTGCGACTCGCCGCGTGGAGACTCTACGAACATTGGCAACGGTATGGAAAGGGTCTGCTGAGGAGAAGGCACGGCAACGATTTGTGGATAATCTTGCCCGGCTTGTAGATGAGCGACGGCGCAATCTGGAACATCAACAAGCAATGGTTGAACAAAACCAGCGCGGTCCAAAGTCCCGGTCGGAACAAAGGCGAGACAGTGATAGTGGAGCACCGGCGGGTGGCTTATTCCGGAATCTGCAGCGACTCAAGGAGGAGATCTACTTGGAGTAGATACAAAGGCATAGAATTACTTTAATTTTAAGACGATGAGTTGTACTATGTTACTATGTTACTATACATGTACCACCTTATGCGGAAATTGGGTTTCCAAGGTTGTCGATCAATGAGCCGTTTTCATCTCCACATGCAACCATTGCGTATTTCCCGCGTGGCCTTTCCGTTGACACCTACAACCACGTCCCCACGACATGTGCAACTCATTCAATTGACTCTGAGATAGTCTCGGCATATTTGGTCATGGCGTCCAGCTCGCCACTGCCGCAGTTCAAGGAGGCCAAGGCATCCGCCACCACCATGATGTGGCAGGTCTACCACCAACGGCCGCGCACCCCGAGGTCAAAAGCCATCGCATATTCCGTTCTAGCATTCCTTTTCTTTCTGTTCATGCTCATTTCGTTGTCCGGAGTAAGTTCCCACATTGTTGCCTGAGCCTGGGACATATCTCGATCGCCATTTTAATAGGCGCGGGGAAAAGACTAGGAACAAGATGCTGACGTCTTAAATAGCAACCCGAGCCTGATTTTTGGACCAAATTCCCATCGCAACACCCATTTCCTGAAAGCCCCGAGCACGCGCAGGTCGCACTCCCTCGGCGAACCGATGTCGCCGCCAACGATACTCTCCCTCATGGTTTGGAGAAGCCCAACCCGAATCTCCATGTCTTGGTGCCCATGCAGCAGGGCTCACGCGGTGCGTGTCGAACGCTGGCATCGGCCATGATCCTGGGATACCCTCCTCCAACCCTGGTCGGATACGGAAAGGATACCCCTGGTGCGACTGAGTTTGAGCGCACCGTGGATCGGATCACTCGCCTGCGCGATTACCTGAAACCGAGCCATATTATGAAAGATCACGATTTAGTGCTGGTTGTCGATGCTGAGGATGTTTTCTTCCAGCTCCCACCGGAGATCCTCGTCACGCGCTTCCAGGAGATTCTGCGAACGAACAACAAGAAGTTATTGCAAAAGCACGGTTTCGCAAAGGTGGAGAAAACAATTGCCGGTGCTCCCCCGGATCTAGTGCCGAAATACTCGCAGCGCGTGCTTTTCGGTGCTAGTAAACTGTGCTACAGTGCCTTGGAGGCCGACCCTGGCTGTGTTTCTGTCCCGGAGTCATCATTGCCTCCGGACGTTTATGGCTGGAAGACGGACATCTACCCTGACGGACACTTGAATCGGCCTCGATGGCTGAATCCAGGCGCGGTGATTGGTCAAGCTGCAGACCTACGACTTATTTATAGCGAGGCTCTACGGATTATCGAGCAGCGTCACCAGAAGGATGCCGACTACCAGGCCCTGACGCAGATGTATGGGCGGCAGGAGGTCATCCGCGAGCTGGAGCGACGTCGCACCACCAACGGATTGAAGGAATGGGCCCAAGGAATGTTGGGCATCAACGAAGCCTCAAACATCACAGGAATTCATGTCCGTCTTGAGACAGGACACCGCTATGAGTACGGTATCGGAGTCGATTTCGAGTCGCAGATGTTCTTCACTCAGATGATGTCTCGGAATGATGTTGAGTGGATCAAGTACAACAACATCACCAAAACCTCCTTACTCCAAGGACAGTTTGCTGTTCCCCGTGAACACCGTCTCCTTCTTCCGGATGATATTGCCGCACTTCCGAACCCGTACAATCAGAGTCGTTTTGCCGAATCTCAGACTACACATCCTGAGTGGAATGCCACGCTGGATAAGTTACCAAACCCGGAGGAGCATTCCTGGCACAATTCGCCCCTAATGACAAACCCTCACTCTGCTGCTGTGCCTGTTCTCTCTCATCTCAATGGTGACCCGAAACTCCGCAACACATGGTGGGAGAAGATGTGGTTCTTCCCTTGGGGTCGGGCCCTTCTCCGCCGATATGTGCGTTCCTCTCGCGGGTTTGACGCGGCACAGTCCTCTCTTCTGGGCGGCCAAGAGTGGTGGAATATGCGTGGTGGACGAGGTGGACTCTGGACAGATGAACAGAACTGGGTCACCTTTTCGGATGTCTGCGAGGGCCAAGAGCGGGATCTCTTCGATGATGACCTGGGTCCCTGGGCTAAGGAGAACGGTGATCCTGATGAGCCGATTTACAACAGATTTGGCAATCTCATGTACGGCAAAGAACCCCCGAAAGAAGAGGGGTCTTAGATGCGTCTGGGAATACTCAACTCTCCCGGGCTCTTGCTCGACTTCCTACAATTCCCACTACACTTTACCTGGCCTATACATGACTGATATCGTCAGGGAAATGTGTCATCGAGTATTGTGTTTTGGGAATACTTTGCACATACTATCCTTAGGGTCTTCCTGCCCTCCTTGATACCATTTTGAGCTTTTTGATGTTTCGGGTCATGCATGGCACTGACCTATGCCATATGAGAGTTATGGCGTTTATTTTTGTTCGTTCTTTTTCATGATCGAATATGTATTACATAGAGAGAAGGCTTTGACAGATGCCGCTACTTCGAGCTGGCATCGTACATAGAATTTGAAATATTTTAGCTTCACCTTATACTTCATGAGTAGAGTAAATGGAGATCCATTTCATATGTAATTTATACCAAGCTCGGCTGCTACGCATATGCAAGCTTCATACTCAATCAACCCAAAAACAGAAAGATTGCGAATCCGCATAGAATTGAAGGGCCAATAAACCCGGGATATCAAACACAACAAAAATCTACTTAACCCAAATTTATACCTCATAAATACTAACTCCCATAATGCTCACTCAAAACCTCCCGAATAATCCCCAAAACAACCTGCACATCCTCATCGGATATCCGCTGCTCCCGCTCCTCAACAACAGACTCAAAGATAGCCATAGCACCAAAATCCTCCTCCTCCCCACCCTCCCCATTAACAGCATTCCCATCCTCATCAACATCCATCTCTCCATCTCCATTAGCCATCTCCTCACCATTCTCGCCTTCAGCGGAGGTCGTAACGCCAACACCCAAGTTCAGAATCATAACCACTTCCGCCTTGGTAAGACCGTACGGCTTGAGCTGTGTGATCAGGTCACGAAGGGCGAGGTCCATAGGTGTTTGTTCTGAGGAGAGGTCGCGGGGTGGTGCTGTGGAGTTTGTGAGATCGTTATTATCTGATGTGGTGTTTTGGGCTGGGGGACGCATTGTTCCAAATGCGGAGGCGGATTGCGAGGAGGTTGGGCGAGGGGTGTAGCGGGGGTATTTTAGGATATGAGGCGAAATGCGTGTGACATAGTTGTGGATCTGAATAAGATGTTAGCTAGTGGTTCATTGCGCGGTATATAATTAAGTATTTTGGGATGAGATGGACCACGGATCGCTTTGAAGGTAGACTTGGGGAGATAGTCCTGGACTTGGGAGAAAACGCGAGTGAAGAAATTTATAAGGAGCTTGCTTACTTCTTTAACCACGGTGTTGTGGTCTCTCAGGTCTGGGCTGGGAACCCATCGATCAGCATTCTGCGGCGGATCGGGAGAGCGGCGGGGCGGGTTGGCTGTTAGGTAGGCCAGAACCTCGATGTTGGTGAGGACGGCAGATTGAGGGTCAAGGATCTGGGTAATTGAGTTAGTCAATTGTTTGTTTTAGGTGGCCAGGTACACCTTACTCTCATTGTGCTGGTTTATTTGATGTTTGAGTGATCATCCAGAGGTGGGAGTCGCAGCTGAGGGAAAATTACTTATTCTGCCGGCATATGTCTGGGCGGCATGTTGGGCGGTCTTTGTGATGTCCTGCAGCTGCACGTCAAAAGTACCACAAACTACGGAGCTCGAGTTAAGAGTTGCAAGCTCGCAGATGAGACGGATAGCATTACAGTCATACGTCGCATAAATTAAAGCCTACAATCATACAGATAGATCATTTGCTGAATACTACTCAAAATTGAAGTATGAACAGATTATTCAGCTAAACTGTACTGCCTTGACCAAGCACCGTCTGCGCCATAAAAACGAAACAAAAAAACGTAGATCAACCTTGAAATGCCCCCGAACATGCGAGCAAGGCCGCGACATGAAAAGAAAGTGATATCATACAGATTGCGCAAAAAGAGGCCATCCATCACATTGCACGAAACTTTTGAAACAAAAGCAATTCATCGCTTACTCGCCCTTGCTCTTCTTCTTCTTCTTATCCTTCTTCTCATCGGCCTCGTCGGAGCGCTTGCGCTTCTTGCCATCTTCCTTGTCAGCCTTCTTGGACTCCTTCTTGGACTTCTTCAAGTCCTTCTTGCTGACGGCTGTCGGGTTGCCAGAGGCATCGAAAGTGATCTCTCCGCGCTCCAGCTTGCGCTGGTAACGCTTAACACTGAGACCGGCCTTGGCGGCCTGCTTCTCGAGCTCGGACTTTGAGTCGTCTTCGGACTCGGAGTCAGAGTCGGAGTCGGCATCCTCCATATCCTCGTCTGAGTCAACCTCCTCGACGAGCTTCTTCTTCTTATCCTTCTTCTCCTTCTTGGCAGAGGCGGGGGCATCGGTCTCCATAGCATCAGCATCGGGGTTGTATTTGCGGGCCTCCTTCAGGTCGAACTTCTGGGGCTGGGAAGTGCCGTTGGGGGCAATGGCCACACCGCGGGGCTTCATGGGCTTGCCCTCCATACCGGCAAGCTTGCGCTCAAGGTTGAAGCGAGCCTCGGTACCAAGAGCAGCCTTCTCCTCCTCGGTAACATCCTCATCCCACTCGCCGAGGGCATCAACACGCAGACCCAGGGAGGCCTTGGCGGCGAGAATACGGGCCATCTTGCCCTTGTTGCGGCCGGTGGCCTGGCCGATCAAAGAGGCGTGGTAGATCAGACCGTACTTAGGTGTGTCGTGCTTGGTCTTCAAAGCACGGAAGAGGGCCTTCTCGGCACC
Source organism: Penicillium sp. S1602 (assembly GCA_023626355.1). Classification (NCBI taxonomy): domain Eukaryota; kingdom Fungi; phylum Ascomycota; class Eurotiomycetes; order Eurotiales; family Aspergillaceae; genus Penicillium; species Penicillium sp. S1602. The sequence goes on along the minus strand of JAMAGW010000019.1, from coordinate 84,171 downwards.
CAGAATCTGGAGAGTAGAAGCAGGGCTCTTGGCAAGGCTGGTCAGGCTACCAGCGTGGGCGATCAGACGGGCACCAACAAGGTCACCGACAAGAGCAGTCAGGTTAGGAGCAATGGCGTTCATGCGGGAAGTCAGGTAGCTAGCAAGCTGGGCGCGATACTCGTACAGGGAAACAACCTGGTCAGCGAGAGCTTGAATGTTCTCGAGATCATCCTCGCTGATCTCGGTACCCATGGAGCGGTCAGCAGCGGTCTTGACGGCACCCTCAATCTCCTCCGGCAGGATCTCAGCGAGATCAACAGTCTCCCAGTTGCTGCGCATGCCCATCTTCAGGACGAGCTTGGCGTAGGCAATGTTGTCGTTAAGGATCTTAGCCAGCTCGGGGAAATGCCAGCCGTACCATTCCTTCACACGCATAGCGTAGGTGTTCAGCTCCTTGTCCATGTCGTCCAAAAGACTGATGGCCTGGACGATCATGGTGTCAATCTTATCGGGAGAGAACTTGAGCTTGTGACGGGCGAGAGAGTGAGACAGACCAAGGGCCATGGTGGACATATCACTGGGACCCAGGCTGGGGATGAGAGAAGTGAGGTGCTCACGAATGGCACGGAAGGCCTCGGCGGTAGAAGAATCGGCGATCAGCTCGATAGAGAGACCGGGCAGCTTGCCAATGGCATTTCCTAAAGACCATCATGTCAGTGAAAAGCGCAACTACTAGATGGTCGGATTAAACATACCGAGCTTGGGGTCCGCAACAGCGAGGGACACCTTCTTCTCATCCTTGATTCCCTCCAACAGCGAAGCGAGGCGGGGAGTAACCTTGCCCTCAATGATAGCGGCAGCCTCCTCAACAGCGGCGGCAGCGCTCTCGAACTTCTGGAAAGACTTCAACTTGAAACTATTGGCAGTATTAGCATCGCTGTCTACCGCAACGAAAATTTTCTCGACCATTCCGCGAATTGGTCTCCCCCGCTCCACTGGGGTTTTTTTCTTGGTTTTTTTCGCCAGAGCCAACGATCACACATACAGGTTTGTAACACCTTCGGCGGTGGAAGCATCCTCCGGGAGCTGGTCGCGCTTGAAGAGCTTCTTGTCCTTGGCCTTCAGAAGGGCATAACCGGCGCTGGTTTCGGTGAGGATGAACAGCGACATTGTGGCTGCTGGTCGGGGAAAAAAAAGAACAAGCTATAAATGTGGAAGGCCCCGGTTCGATTGGCGAAAAAAGACGGACAAGAATGAGTGGACCGTCGAGGCGTGCACCGTTGGAGAAGGGAATCTAGAAATTTTGCAACGGAAAGAAAAAAGTGCAAAATTGGTTTAGCCACAGCCCTGTGGCTGGTGGATTATGTAAGGACCCACCGCGCATACAGCTCCCAGCACTTGACAGTGTACGTAGATTGAGTCGACCTTATTCTAATCAACACTTCTCACTCGCCACAATGGAGGGCCTCTTCTTCAATGTGAATTCTGGGTATGTGTGCTCTGTCTCAGTATTGTCGTTGCTTACTAAACTGCTTTTCCCAGATACGTCGAGGGCATTGTTCGAGGGTATCGGAACAGCCTTCTGAGCGGCCAGAACTACTCCAACTTAACACAATGCGAGACCATTGATGGTATTTAAACCCCACCACTGGCATCATTATCGGTCGTTTCTAACGTAAAATCTCCTGGCAGATGTCAAGCTCCAACTGGGCCCAGCCTATGGCGACTTCCTCGCCTCTCTTCCCCCGAACCCCTCCACCTCCGCCCTCGCTGGCAGGATGACAGACAAGCTGGTGTCGGAGTTCCGATACCTGATCGCACAGTCCACTGGCGCAACCGCCAAATTCCTTCAGTACCTCACATATGGCTACATGATCGATAACATTGCCCTCCTGATCACCGGAACTCTACATGAGCGCGACACCCGAGAACTCCTGGAGCGATGCCACCCGCTCGGCTGGTTCGAGACCTTGCCTGTGCTGTGCGTTGCAACCAACATTGAGGAACTTTACAACTCCGTCCTGATTGAGACCCCGCTGGCTCCTTTCTTCAAGGGTAGCCTGAGCCACCAGGATCTGGATGAGCTGAACATCGAGATCGTTCGCAACACTCTGTACAAGAACTACCTCGAGGACTTCTATAAGTTTGTCAACTCCGACTCAGACTTCTCGGGCCCAACTCAGGAGGTCATGTCGGAGATTCTGCAGTTCGAGGCCGATCGCCGCTCTATTAATATTACCCTCAACTCCTTTGGCACTGAGCTGTCCAAGCAAGAGCGGAGGAAGTTGTACCCGGAATTCGGAAAGCTTTACCCCGAGGGTAGCTTGATGTTGTCTCGGGCAGATGATGTCGAGGGTGTGGCTCTGGCTGTGAGCGCCGTTGCAGACTACAAGACCTTCTTTGATGCGGTGGGTCTGAACCAGGGTGGTGGTATTAGCGGCATGGGTGGCAGCGATGGAAAGAGTCTTGAGGATCTTTTCTACCAGAAGGAGATGGACATGTCCAAGTTGGTGTTCACCCGTCAATTCACCCCGGCGGTGGTGTACGGGTGGTTGAAGCTGAAGGAACAGGTAAGGGCTCCTTCTAAAAGGCATATGCAAGATTCACCGCTAATATCTACTAGGAAATCCGGAACGTTACCTGGATCTCGGAGTGCATTGCACAGAACCAGAAGGAGAGAATCGGTAACTTCATCTCCGTCTTCTAGACTTCGATATTATGACCTTGTTCTTTCCCGTCTACTTCTCCTGTATTTACCCCATTGGGCTGCATGACTTGGCTTTGCAGCCAATTCCGTTGTATCGAGTACCCAGTTCGTTTCTTGTCCCTCGGTATTCAAGTGAGCGCATCGCCCCGAACCGAGCATATGGCCACTGGTTTCGGTTTTTCTCGTTTTTCTTGGCTTCTTTCCACCCCTTGAGGCGTTTGGCAATTTCGTGATCTCTCTGTGAAATAGAGCAAAATTCATCGGGTCAGATGAACACTTGGTAAACACTCCTAGCAAATTTATATCGATTGTAGTGACTGTCCAGGTGCCTGACACTACATATATGTATAGTGCATGGCCTCGAAATGCACAAATATCCATGGATACAAATTTCATGATTTATGTGCAGAATCTTTAGGTCATCAAGTAGCTGCATCCATGGACATTCTACTGTTATTTCCATTCAGTGCGCCGATCCAGGATTGAAAACAAAAGATGGAAAGTCAACGGGTCACTGTAAAACTTGAAAAAGGTTCCAAGGTTTGTAACACAACCGGACAAGGCGAGCTGTTGATTCTATACATATCGTGGTCGGACAATAGAATGGATATGCCGCATGCAGCTACAACTGGGTACAGGTGGAAGATAAGACAAATCACATAAACACCATTTTGGTCAATTTCATCATATGTGCAAGGTGGCAATGGCCATGGTAGCTAGGCAAACATAAAGGTCGAATAGAACAAGCCGCGAGAAGCAAGACAAGAATCAAATACAAGGCTGTCTCGGGCAAGACTACTCTGACCATGGATTCTATATAGGGATGGAGGATGGTGCAAGGAACACCGGAGAGTAATAATAAAAAAAAACGTCTTCACATCAGCAACGCCAGGTAGATCGACTCATATTCATTTAAAATGCCGACTTGACAAATCCAGCCATGATTTTTTTGGTATTTGCATTTTCCAAATCAGAGAGAGAAACGTTGCTCGCAATCAATCATACTGGAACAGAACACTGATACTCTCACCGTGGTGGACACGACGGATAGCCTGCATTGAGCGGTCAGCAAGGTCCGGGCGCATAAGACAAATAGCACTTACCTCGGCGAAAACGTGGCCAACCTCTAGGACCTCCAGCTTCGGGCATCGGCGCAGGTGGTCATTCTGCTCCACGCTGTTGGTCACCACCACCTTGTCAAGGGCGCTGGCGTTGATACGCTCGATAGCGTCACCGCTCAGGATACCGTGGGTCACCAGGGCGTAGACCTTGGAGGCACCCTCCTTCTTCAGGAGCTTGGCTGCTCGGGTAATTGTGTTCGAGGTATCTGCCAAGTCATCAATCAGGATGGCTATCCGGTCGCGAACGTCGCCGACCAACATCATGGTCGCATTCTGGCGGTCTGTGATCTTTGTGGGGCGGCGCTCCTGCAGGGGTTGTCAGCATATCCAAAATAGGAAACTAGCTTGGAAAGAGTTAGGGAGAAAATAGAAAAAAAGAAACTAACCTTGTGGATGAGAGCGAATTCCATTCCCATCTGGTCAGCAATGGCTGTCGCACGCTTGGCACCACCCGCATCGGGGCTGACAATAACAGCCTGCTTGTGGTTGGGAATGTTACGCTGGATGTAGCTCTTCAGAAGGGGACGTCCATAAAGGTTGTCCACGGGAATATCAAAGAATCCCTGGTACTGGGGGTCGTGCAAATCCATGGTAATAATGTGATCCGCACCGGCGCACGTCAGCAAGTCAGCCACCAGGGTGCCTGCTTGCGCAACCCACTGCTTGTAGCCAGGACGTGGCTGGAAAGCGTTAATCTTTGAAGCAGCCGAAGAAGAGTTGCTGGTAGACTCCTCAAGGGCGGCGCTGGTCGCCAGAGACTTGAGAGAGTCATTCGTATCAGCCCGGGGGAGTGCGTTTCCGGAAGCGGGACGGCGCTTCACGGGGCTACCATTGTGCTCCTCGATCTGAGCCTTGGCAAGGCTCTTCTGGAGGTTGTCGATGCCGTTCATCAGACCCAGGCCCTCGGGCTTACCGGGGCCGGGAGTGGAAGGAGTGCTCTCGAAGGTGTAGCCATTGTTGGGCTTGTTCGGAACGGAAGACTTGACGAGAGGGGCTCCGGCCTTGTCGTAGGGAATATCACTTTGGCGGGAGTAAGGGAAAAGAGGAAGAACGGCGGTCACCCGGCGGGCCGAGGCCGTCTTACAGGCGGAGATGGTGATGAGGAGCTCAAGAAGGTGGTCGTTGACCTTACCACCTCCGGATTGAATAATGTAGACGTCCTTTTCACGAACGGATTCTTGGATCTCGACACGAGTCTCACCCACAGCGAACTTGGACAGCAGCACCTCCGCCGGAGGAAGTCCCAGTACGCTGCAAATGGTCTCGGTCAACTGCGGATGGGATGTACCCCCGATGACGACTAGATTGCGAACCATCTTGTTTGATGAGTCTAGTTTAGGATCGAAAGAGACGTTGGAAGGGAAGGGAAGGAGGGAGTTGGGTGTGGAGATCGAGGAATCTGGAGAGACGGAAAATCTGCGGAGAGGCGAGACCGGTTCAGAGAAGAGCAAAGGAGAATGTGAAAACAGAATTCAAGAGTGGAGAGTCAAGCGACTACCTCATTTCGGAGAGACGGTGAGGTCGACGAATAGCCCGGACAATGGCCCGGAAGAAAAAAACGAATTGAAGCTCGTGTGAGTCCCGCGATAGAAAAAAGCCTCTTTCGGAGAGTGGAACGGAGTCTTGGTCTCGGGTTGGCTGGAGAGTGGCTAGCCTCAGGCACTCAGGCGTCAATTGGGGCCGAAACAGGAATAGTGCGGGCAGAATGATCATAATGCATTCAGCCCCGCAGAAAGTCCCAACTTCGAGCAGAAACGGCCGGCAAAATGCAAACTCGGGAGACGCCAGCAAATGGTCAGCAACCCGGGGATGTGGCTCCTCTCGGGCAAAACCGCTTTACAGCAATCCATTTTGAGCCGGTAAGATACAAAAGGCAATGCAAGAGACTCAAGTCCATAGAAAATATGAAATGAAGGAAACAGAATAAGAAATCCATTCGTGCACGCTCCCATGCTCCAAATCCGTTGATAATTTGATATGAAAAACACCGACCATTTGAAAAAAAACTGTCCCACACAATACACATAGGAAGAATGTTCCGTTCTAGTCACCGGTTCCAACCTCCCTATATAATGAGTTAGTATAGATCACAAGGATGAATGGCCGGAGATAGGGTAGTAAGTAAGCTCACAAGTCAAGTTGTACCCCATTGCTCACTCCATAGTCCTCCAGCGTCAGCTGATCCTTGAATGGACGTTCGCCTTGACGTTTCAATAGAATCTCATGTGGTTCTCGACCGATACGAGCAGCCACCTGGGCTTTGAAGAGCTCTGTATAGAAATGAGGTTAATTTGAATCCAGCAAACTTCACCGCGGGAAAAACATACTGATCGGATCTGAGGCCAAACAAGGAATCTCAGCCTTGGTACCCAAACGATCATTGACATGGACAATAATCATGGGCTCAGAGGACTGTGGCACAACTGGCTTCTTTTTCTTTTTCTCCTTCTTGTCCTTCTTCTCCGCACGATCTTCCCGTGGGGCATCACGCTCATCCCGTCGTTGGTCGCGGTCGCGGTCACGGTCCTGGTCCCGGCTGCGATCTCCGTAGCGATCACCATCACGGTCTCGGCGGGGGGATCTTGGGCGCTCATCTCGGTCTCGGTATCCGCGGTCTAATCTGCGCTCTTCGCCGCGGGTATCGTCGTCGCGACGCTTCTCTTTCCATCGAAAGCCCCCGGTCTTCTTGGGACGGGATCGATCACCGTCTCGCCGGTTTGGGGACCGACTTCTGGCTCTGTCACCCATGATGGATGGGTTGGGAGAAAGACAGCAGAGGGTTGATGTCCGACAAACTAGTCGCGATCACAACGGAAAGAACAGAGGGTTGATCGCTGTAGCTTCACGTGACCCAGATACGGGGAGATGCAGTGAGCTAGTCCGTAACGGGTCTAGTGTGTTGGTGTTGGACTTGGAGCTTTTGCCCCGTGAATCGTAGATAACAATTGTCAACCTCGAGAGCTCATTGAGCGTGTTTGCAATCACCAAGGGCATTTCGGACTGTACCGCGCGCCTCCACATTCACAATGCCCGGTCGACTCCGAGTTCAGCGACCTTCTCCGACAACCGTTAGCTTCACGGTATCAAATGCGCCGCGCCGCTCCAATTCCCCCGCGAGGATCCTTTTCGGTTTCCAGATCCTACTACGGGTCATTCTGTTCTGCTGCGTCATCATCGTTGCCCTAGCGCGATTAAGGCACTTCTCGTTTCAAGCAGATGGGGGCTTTATATCCTGGCCAGCCATATGGGCAAGCCCCCTCGGGTCTTATGTCTGTCAACAAGTGGACACATACAACCCGTGGGCTGTGGCAGCGATTAGCACTTTAGTGGTCTATGGGGTTTTCAGGAGAGAATATACCGGTATGATTAGCTCACTCATGTGCTATTTTATGTGCTCCAGCTGATCATTGATGTAGAGGAATCGCTCCTGGTCATTCGGGGTTTCGGTATCCAAACTTCTACCTCATCTTCGACCTACCTGTCGTCAGCCGCAACAAGATTCATTCCCACAACACAAATTCAAGACATCGTCATACACGAAGCCTTCAAGGGCTTCGAAGTCCGATTTTATCTGGCGGTGATTGTGGAGGGTGAGCCGGATGTCTTGGTGGTCTTTCCGGTAAATTATCTCCTTCCTGCCAACGTTATCACGCTAACCCTACCAATCGATAGCATCTACTACCCAAGAGGGAGATTCTTGAAGAAGTCTGGAGAGGCTCTCGACGTTGTCTCTATGATGCAAAATCTTGATTCACAGAAGCAGGGCAATCTATATAATTCAATGCTATGACCGATATGAGTATGTACTTCTTTCTCTCTTCATGCTTCTTCTTTCTTTGTTTCAGCCTCTTCCTTGAGTGCCAGCTTCCGCTGCTTGGCTGCTAGCCACTTGGCATTTTGAACCTCGACAAGCTCTGTTCTTCCCTTTTGGAATACTGGCACGTACTTGCCTCCGATGCGATGGTCGTTGTCTCCAAGCCAAATCTTCGCACCTCGGCTGCTTTTCTTGCCGGTTCCATTCTTGCCTTCCATGTCCTTGATAACAGTCAGGTCACCCTGGCTAACAGTCAAATCCAGCAGTGCTCCGGCCAAGATTTCGTCAATCTTGCGCTGTCTCCAAACTGTCCACAGTCCATCAATCACACCCTTCATGCCAAACTTGTTATCACCTTTGGCACTTCGGCTCTTGTTAAGCCGTTCATCGCCGGCATAAACCCAGTTCAGAGAATCATCGCGACTTCCAGAGTTCAAGTCTGGGAAAATGCAATCCCACAGAACTAGGGGTGCATCAGAGGCCATCTCATATGTCGGTTTGCATGGGTTCGACTTCACGTCTAGTAGCTGAGGGACAATGGACGGAGACTCGAGTCCTTGTCCGACTAGGAAGAGGATCGCCACCATGTGTCGAACCTGGTGCCACAGGAATGCAGATCCATGCAGAGTGAATGTGTAGACCTGAGGTGTCGTCGGTGGGGGTATCTCCGAAGACAGCATGTCCACGTCATGCAGAACGTTTTCTTGCTGTTGGAACCCAGACTGGCCAACATATCCCAGAGGGTTGGTCTTCGGGTTCACGAACTCAATATCGGCGTGATAAATCTTACGTTCGAAGTTCTCGATCTGCTTGCTGGTATCCAGCTTGCAAAAGTTCCGGAAGTCATGGGTTCCTTCGAAGTATTTCGCAGCTTCACGCATAGCTTCGATGTCCAGCCATCCTTCGCGGTATTTGGCACGATCTCCCTTGCCATCATTCACAAGTTTCTCGAATCCAAAAGGACCCGGGGTAGGTGAGAACGCAGGCTGGGTGAAGAAGTACCGGTAGCGGCGCTCACGGCAGGAGAAACGGGCATCGAAACCAGGAGGGGGGTTAGGGCACCAAGCCAGTACCCGAATATCCTCCGGCAGCACCCTGTTCAGAACCTGAATATAGTTGATCTCATCCGCAACATCATCCCAGTCCTGATCAACGGCTTCCTCCTCAACCTGCATTGCATCACCTTCTCCTTGTAACCCATCTCCGTTCGTGGTGGTAGCCTTCGGCTTTGGTCGCGTGCTCCGAACCCGAATACCAATGACCTGGCCAAAAGCGCTAACTCCACGATCCGTTCTCCCGGCCTTCGAGTAGTCACATCCATCCCAGAAAATCGAGTAAGGCCGCACGACCCGCGGGCCACCACCACTCGGCTCCTCAGCAGGACAGCTAGTCTCAGGAAGAATCAACTTCGTCCGTCGCAAGGCCTTCCACAAGATTTCCTCAATCGTAGGTAGCGGTGTGCAATTGCCATTGGTATGCTCAAGTCCATTATACCGTTGGCCCAAGTAAGCGAACTTCAGCGCAATGAACCGCGTAGTGTATTTCGATGCGTCAAATTCCCGCTCCGCCTTCAAGGGACGATGAGGGCCAGGCTTGTGCGTGATATCGGTATCCGGGGAGTGCACACGCTTCTTCTTCGCGAGATGTTCTTCGGGACTGGGCTCTGGGACTGGAATCGCTGGCTCGTGGACGTCGCTGGAGATCTGCGTTCCCGTAGGCGCGGAGGTGGTCTCTGTCGGGGCGGAGGGTGTCTCTGTCGGCGCTGAGTACTGTTTTGTTTGAGAGTGGAGTTGGCGCTCAAGTTCACTGATACGCTTAATAAGGCTGATGTTGCTCCAGGTTGTATAGTCGGGGGTGCGGCCCTTTTCGCTCTGGGCTGTATTCGTCATTTTTTGCGACGGGGTTTCGTGGTACTCGCGAAGAAATCGCGCTTTGGTCTGAAGTGAAGATTTTTGGAACCAGCGTGGTGGTGAGAATCTGCTTGGTCGTCTCCACATGCCCCTGAGGCAATTGGAGGTCAGATTGGCTCACTTGGTGGTGGTGTGGTGGGGGTTGGTCGCAACTTAGAAATTTGGGCTCGTGGAGTATTTAGTATTTTTTTGTAACATTGGACGTAATTTACTGTATTGCCACATTGAAATCTCCTCTGATGTCAACTATTTGCGGTTCTTTTGTGTATTGAATCTAAATTAGCACTCACTGGATATTCTGAAGTGCCCGCTGACCACTCGAAATAGATAAAAATACTATGGTGGACTGACTTTATTGGAGAGTCGTGAAAGCCCGGGGGCAAATTGGGGAAGATTTATATCTCGGTGTAGATCCAAGTGCCCACTCCGCAGTCAACCTTATCTTCTCCAACACCATTTCAACGCCTTTTGAGATGCTGTCTTTCGAATAAGGGAATGACTGAAAACAGCAGTAAATCGATACTATGACAGAAGAGTCATACCCAGAAGCCGACTCAACAGTAACCTTGTTACTCCTGGGCGATGCGGGCTGTGGAAAGTCCGTTTTCTTATCGTCAGTCTGAATCTCCTCTTCTCTCTATCATGATGGTTTATATATCTGCTAGTCAGCAATATATGTCCCAAAACCAATAATAACTATGCGAGATAATTGACCATTCTCCAGACGCTTGAAGAGTGGCAAGAAGCTAGAGCCATCACAACCAGTCACCACGGATAGTGCATCCGAGACCCTGCGGGATAGCGACCAGCCGTTCACTTATGATATTCGATTTTCCAAAAAAGCCTTTACATTGGAACTCTATGACACAGCATGTCCTAACCAGCACTGGTCGACCCTCAGGCCCGACGTCGTTATTATAGCCTTTGATATTTCAAACCGGGAGACATTGACAGGCCTAAAAGAGGTATGTCTATTCTGATGGCGTTCATGCTTCGCCGCCGAAAACTGACATCCTACAAAGTGGCGAAATGATATAATCAGGTATTTCCAACATGGTCGTGGGGAGCGTATTCCCGTGATGATGCTTGGCTTGAAAAGAGACCTGAGGGAGGAGGGCGAGGGTATCATCTACCCGCAAGAGGTGTGTGATATACGATATACCTGACTGGCATTCTGCACCTGGCTCACTGATAATCTAGGCCTACCGTATCGCCCAGGAACTGCGCTGTGATAGATATGCAGAATGTTCGGCTGTGACGGGGGAGCTGCTGCCAGAGACATTTGAAGACCTTGCAAGACTTGCGGGGATGTCAACTACGGACAAAGGTGGACAAACTGCTGGGGCGTGTAATATTCTATGAACATACATAGTCTTACAAATGTATGCTTTAAATAGCCACTAATATTTGTGTTGATGCGGACAATTGTGGAGAGGGTCCAGGTTGATAGCTACGTATTAGCATGACGGTTCAGCCGTTGACATCTAGTATGTCATCCATGGATGTTACAGCCTTCGGGCTACTTAATGTATCAAAACCTACAAGTCTACGCAATCGAGATGGACAATACCGAGCACAATCCTCTTCCAATTACTAGCATACAAACAGGGAGAAACCAAGGTAACGATTAAGTCCACCTTGTAGATTGACAGCACAGGGCTTTCCCCCAGTTGTAGAACACAACTGGATATCTTTCCCTCATAAGCGCCAGGTCAATGATTGACACCGCTATTCCTCCCCGATGCAAAAACAAGATAATAAAAAAGAGTGCTGGTAAAATGAGACCACTGATGCAAAAAGGACTGGAGGGTTCCCGGTGAAAAGCTCTTTTTCTTCTGCTGTTTTTCAGTTTCTTTTTGGTTTGTTTTTTGAGACACTGATCAGAAACTAGGATAGACATGTCAAGGGATTTTGCGGGAGATGGTGTATTTTTCCATTTTGTCAATGGATTTCGTAAGGGAAAAGAACAAACAAGAGACCTGTGCCTCAATGGACACGGGAACCATCCCAATCATCCCGGATCACCATGGCTTTTTGGGTTTTGAGATCAAACTTCCCCCCTTTCAACGGCTATCCTTGTCACTGCGGAGTGAATCTACCACTTGGCCTCAGTGGCCTGGGCGGGCTGGGCAGGCTCAGCGGCCCACTCAGTGGTCTGCTGGGTGGAGCTGGCAGCCCAGTCAGCACCGTCAGCCTCCCAGGAGGTAGCACCGACAGCGGCGCTAGCGGCAGCGAAGGCAGTGCCGGGGGCACCAGCACCGGGGGCGTTCACATCCCAGTTGTCACCAGCGAAGCCGGACTCAACGGCACCAGCACCGATCTCGTCAGCACCGGGGGCCTTGGCCTCCTCGGCGACCTCCTTGTTCTCCTCGGCCTCGGGGTCGCGGTAGAAGTACAGGTCAACAACGGAGTCCCACTCGGTCTCGCGGGTAGCGAGGGTACCGCGGAGACGGAGGACCTCACGGGCGAGCATCCACCAGACAAGACCGATGGAGTGACGACCCTTGTTGTTGGTGGGGATGGCGACATCAACGAAGTCGGTGGGGGAGTCAGTGTCGCAGAGGGCAATGACGGGGATGTTGACGTAGCTGGCCTCCTTGATAGCCTGGGCGTCGGTGCGGGGGTCGGTGACGATGATGAGGCGGGGCTCCTTGAAAGAGCGGGTGATGTAGTTGGTGAAGTTACCGGGGGTGAAACGACCGGCAATGGGGGTGGCACCGGTGTGGGCGGCGAACTTCAGGACAGCACGCTGGCCGTAGGGACGAGCGGAGATGACACAGACATCGGCGGGGTTGTCGATGGCGGCGATAATACGGGCAGCCAGGACGATCTTCTCCCTGTTCATTGCGCGCAAAAATTAGACATGCCATTCACTCTTTCCTTTCCGTCTTCCACAAGATATCCTGAATTCGGTTGTGCATACCAGGTCTTGCCAATGTTGATGACATTGACACCGTCGGGACGGGTCTTCCACAGGTAGGGCTCCATGTGCACCTGCAAGTTCTTGGAACCCAGGTGGGCCTGAGCAGCCAGGAGCATCTCAATGTCCTGGGGGGTAGGGTTGAAAACCGGGGGGAGCTGAGAGGGGGCCATGGTGGGCGATTGATGTATTGACGGATTGGAGGGATCAATCGTCTGGCTCTTGTCGTGGTGATGGAGGGAAAGAATCGAAGCCAAACCGCGAAAAGCACGCCTCACTCTCGGGAGAATTTCGCTTGCCGGTTGTGAGTTAGGGCTAGGGCTACACATGATTAAATAATCACGATGATACTTACATAATACTCATGCCTGAGGCTTAAAAGGCCCAATACCGAAGTAGTCTAGCGTATCCCGACCGGGCCGCGTGATTTTCCTGACCAGAAGATCGATGCGAAGAACTTCGCAGGTTGCCGACGGGGGTCATTGATAAGTATTAGTCCACCACCATGCCGCCGCGATTCTCAGCTCAGCCTTCCTGGAAGGCATTGGCCGGTATGTCACTCTTTTCACTCCTTCTTCCTGCTTCCAATCCTGAAGTTCTCAATTGCTTTGTTTCAATGCTAACACGCTTTTCTGAGCAGGTACGCTCTCCGGACAGAGCCCGGCCGCCGCATCGTTCAATGCGTCCCACGTCACTATCAGGGCAGCATCTACCAAAGCTCCAACACAAAAGAGAAACGACTACTTCCGGGCCGCACAGGCTCGTCAGCGCAAGGCTGCCAATCTCTCCCGACAAAAAGTTCTCCAGGCTGAGCGGGACGCTTCGCTCGGTGACCCGGTGGAAAGCCAAGCCACACCCTTCATCCAAGAGATCCAGGCCATTTCAACTGGCTCTCAATCTTCGGCATCCAGCGCCGGTATCAACTACTACTTGAAAGTGGACGACCTCAAAAGCGCGTTGGATTTCTCTAAGGATCTGACCGAGCCCCTTCGGAACCCGGATCGTAACACAGCAGACCCCCATGCTGAAAAGGAAGCATCGGAGAAGCATGATGAAGCGCACCGCAACGCAGAGGAGGCTATGCAGCGCATTGTCGACCTCAACAATGGAAACACCAAGGACCGCATGCGATTGAACATACAGAAGTGCATCGAGGAGTTTGGACGACACAGCACCGATGCCGTACTACCACCCAAGCCCGCCAGCATGCCACACCAATCGGCCCCAACCCACGCAGAGAAGGCCCCTCGTGTTGGTGTTGATACAGGCTCCCCCGAGGTTCAGGCCGCTATCTTGACAGTCAAGATCATGAACCTTTCTCGGCACCTGGAGACTGCTAACAAGGATAAGCACAACAAGCGCAACTTGCAGTTGTTGGTTCACAAGCGGCAAAAGCTGCTCCGTTACGTCCGGCAGAAGGAGCGTGGCGGTCCCAGATGGCAGAACTTGATGGAGAAACTGGGTCTATCAGAGGCTGCATGGAAAGGGGAGATTGCCTTGTAGGGGAACTCTGGGGGCACAATGGGAATGTATTATTTTAAAAAACTTGGCCCACCTTGTGTTGGATTGAGCATCAGCGTGTTTCTTTAGATCGACTGGATCTATGGGATTTAGTGGGTCTACTGTCTGGATCTGGATTTCCAGAACTCCTGTGTTTGAGAGTGACTGGTATCATCTGTACAAATAGCATTATTTCTTTTATTTTATTGACTCATAAATTATAAATGTATCCCCTAAAAAAGAATTACTATACCTATACCTTGACAAATCTATTGTTTTCAAAACCCTTACATTGTCATTTCCATAGTTGTAGCCCTGTGGACTTTGATGCCTGAGGTGTGAATACTTTTGACCGCCTCGGGTCCTGTTCTGCCACGAACAATAATTTTTAGACGTCAAGTTGCACTTCCCGAGGATCAGGTAAAAAGCGAAGATAGTAGCTCCTTAACTATCAAAAGTGAGAGTGTTCTCAACTGGCACTGGGCTGGGTCGCACGGGCAACAGGACCGTCAAACGCCCTCACAACAACGCCATATTTATCTTCTTACTTTTCTCCTTCTCTCCTCTCCTTCCTTTCCCCACACTCCCAACCACTTCCGCCAGAACGCTTACCAGCATTCTTTGTTGTTCGGACTGTAACTTTCTGAAACAAAACCCCTTAACGTGCACGCGCCACAATGGCACGTACCCGTTCCCAGCCTCTTTCTCCCGGGGGATACCAATCCCTCGATGACCTGCCTCCCCGTCGCCGCGCGACGCGAAGTGCCTCATCGGCCGAGCCAACCACCGAGTCGCAGCCTGAAGCTGCCAAGACTCGCAAGCCTCGTGCCAAAAAGAGCACTACCACCAAGAAGGTGAATAATCTCTCCCTTCCAAGTAAACAACGGAACTGTAAGGGAATACGAAGCTGACTCTTTACATCAACAGACCACCCGCCGAGCCCGTTCGAAGGCGGCCAAGTCCACAGTCTCTGATCACAAGCAGACATCACCAGCCATGACTGAGCAGTCCGAGGCGCTCGGGGCTTCTGCTGATCAGCAGGACATGTGTTCCGATGCCCATATGGCCCAGAGTGCCACTGACACACCCTCCCGACCACCCCTCTCCAGCATCGTCAACAGCCGGGCCCTGGGCCCCCAGCAGGCGACCCCCATTATGCGTCGCCGCCCCCGAGTCCCCTATGCCAGCATTACGGCTCGCCGCCGAAGTAACGCTGGTGGTCGCGTAGTCCACACCCTGTTTCAGCTCGAGAACCTTGTCAACCAGTCTACCACCACTGAGGCTGCTGCGACAGACAACAAGGAAGAGATCGTGCCGATTGCTCGTGACCCTGTTACCCCAGAACCGACTATTCCCACCACTCCAAAGACCGCCCCTGCCGCAAGTACCGGCGTCTCTCCCAGCTGGTCCCGACGTATCATCAACAATGTCTCCTCGCGATGGTCGAGTTTCCGTGGACGAATCAGTCCCCAAAAGTCTGGGGGCTCTCAGGATTTGGTTGCCGACACTACTGCGCCAAGCACCAGCACTACCGACCTCATTGGCCCCCAGCCAGAGGAGATGGGCGTGAGCAAAGACATGCAGATAGCGGTTGTGAGTACGATGCCTCTGGCCGCAGCCAGCACACCCCGGCGTTCCTCGCTCTCACGCGCTCGACCCCCCCGCGAGCGAGCAACATCATTCAATTACGCTTCCCGCCAAGGCGGCGGATTCAGCAAGGAGACCCTTGCTAAGTGCTACGAACGAAGCCGGCCTCTCCCACCGTCTGGACTCAGCAACGTAGCCTTGGAGGTGCTAGCCTCAGAGACGGGAAACAAGCGCAAGCGCTCGTCTCCTGAGTCCATTCCAAACCCGCCTGGGTGTAGTTACGGAATGTACGACGAATACTTCGTGTTTGATGATGACGATGAGGTATGGGCGGAACAAGAGAAGGCTGAGCGGGCCGCAGAGGCTGCCAAGGCCGCCGAAGCAGAAAATGAAGGAACTGTACAACCACCTTTGAAGAAACAACGCGTGGCTGATGAGCCAGATCAGCCGCGTAGCCGACATGTTCTTCACAGTCAAGCACCCCGAAAGGCCGAAAGCCGTCCTGGATACCGCCCCAACCGCAAGCGATTGTACAAAGCTACCCAATTGTCTCCTATTGAATCGAGTGACTTCCTTTCCGAAGGCTCCCACGGACCCGATGTCACTCAAACTCGCCCCAACATTAACACAGCTCCCTTCACCGCAAACACACAAGGTACTTTCCAAACTCCCGGATGGGATTCTCCGGATTCTCCTTCATCTTCCGACTCTGAGGATTACCCTTCCTCTGGCCCCCGGCTTGAGTCTACCCCGACTGGTATGTATCAGGCTATGCCTTCATCCCCAGCCGACATTTCTTCTACTTCGTCGCCGGCCCCAAGGATTTTTACAAACCCGAACCCCCATGGAACGTTTCGTACGCCATATTCTTCCGATAATGAAGATGAAGACGTGGACATGGACATGGACTCACCACCATACTCAATTATCGCAGGAGCTGACCCAATGGATGAAGATACCTCAAAACCCTCAACCCCCGCCCGAACCAACGATACGACCGCCGAAACCCCTACTCAGGATAAAGAACCCTCCTTGCCCACCACTGACCCCTCTCCTCTTACCCGAGTACGCAACAAGGCCCAGCAATTCAAACCCAAGACGCCCAGCCGCCTTCGCGAAGCTTCCCGTTTTTCGACCGGCAGCACAAACTCCTCCCCTCTTACCAATGAGACGACTTTCCCCGCCGCTACACCCGTCACCGCCAGCGACCCAATGTCACTCGATGGCTCATCTTATTTGCAAACGGCCAAGACTGGGGGCAATCAATTGCTAGATTCCGGAAAGTCAGATTCGGAAGAGATAGATCCCGAAGATCTTGAAGAGATCGACTATAAGTGGCTTGATAAAATTTGTCCTAGCGGGGACTTTAATAAGCTTACCTGGCCCCCTCTCACTGTCAACGAGATCGGCCTTACTCCCAAGTCCATTTTAATGGACGATGCCAAGACTAAAGAAGCGGTCGATTACTGGCAACGGTTGTTTGAATCCGGGGACTGGTGAAGATGTTTTCAGCTATCTTGGGCTGCAGTGAGCAGCGACTGCATTACCTACTATATGTCACATAACACATATTTAAACTGCATTTATTAACCATACTGAAGCGCATCAGATCCAACATGCTGTAAACCTCGTATCGCTCAATTGGTCAGCCTGTACCCTTACACTCCGTATGCCTTGCGGGTCGTCTTCGGCTCAGGTGCGAGCCTTCTACAACCAGCTGGTGGAGCTTCTACGTACGTGCAGTAACATGATTATAGTCTAATATACTTCACTCGCCCCCGACAGCAGCAGAGTCCTCGACATCGATTTGCCCATCACTTTGCGGATTAGTAAAGGGTGATAAATCTATCCGTTGCAATGACCTACTTATATTGCTTGCGTTTCCACACCACTGTGAGGTCTCCAACTGGCAGATGAAATGGGAACTCCATGGCCTCAAAGAGTTGGGCAATGAGTAGATAGAAGCCTAGCAAACTAGCCACGAAAAGTGCAGCTCCGGCCCCCTAAGAACGAACGATCAGCCCATTGTTTTTCTAGATGGGTGTAGTGTTATATCAGGTGGAAGCATACCTTTACACATCGTTCTCCGATGACGGCGTTTCCCTCACCTAGGTCCCAGTAGGCCCCGGACAGAAGAAGGAAAACTAACAGGAGCGAAAGGAAAATAAGAGTGTAGACGACATTCGTGCGGGTTGCGCATATCAAAAAGATCAACATCAAAACAGCCATTGTTATGAATAGAAATGCTGGCATTGCGGGTTAATGACCACATCCGGGAAGCGAAGAGATTTGGGACATACCATAGGTATTCATGAATCCAGCACTAGCAAGACCAGCAGCTGTATCAGTGGCAGACGCGGAAAAAGGCGCTATCAATTTGTGAGAAAGGAACTGTACATATGGTGGATTAGGACTGGAACAAACCAGCAGCATTGAATGATGGAATCATTGTGGCGGCAAAGGCGAACCAGAACCCCCCTGGCATGGCAAGTCAGTTAATTGGTTATCAGATGAGCGTATCAATTTTTTTTCCCGTGAAGACAGCTTACCAATTGTACCAAACACGACACAAGGGAATGTATTTCCAAGGATAAACTCCAGAATACTGGAGATGAGCAATAATAGGCCACCAAGGAAAATGATCGGACCACTGTTTGTCTTGGGTCAGAGCAAAAGTATGTCTCTGGAAGGGTCAGGACATACATGAAAGCGACTCCATTTCCGCTTGCTCCTCTCCAGGCCATCAAGCAGCATGAAAGAGGCGTAGTAGTGATGACGAAACCGCCGAGCGCTCTTAGTTGTAGCCAATCTTATTAGTCATTTGCGGTTGTGGATGAGATTTGTGAGTGGAACAATATGTAGACTCACAAAGGTGTCGGGTTGCCGACTTGCTTTGCTAGTGCTGATTGACGACGCGTCATAGGAGTCAAATACAGTCTCTCAAACTGCTCCGCTGACAGAGTCACCGAAGTAGGGATCGTAGAAAGTGGTTGCATAGCGTTCTCCTTGTTTTGGAAAGAACTATTTATCTCCGCTTTCTGGGAATTATCGCTAGCCATTTTGTTGGAGTTTGGAATTGCGCTTCGAAAGGTCCAAGGGAGGGAATACGAAACTCAGAAGATTTCGAAGATATATGGAGTCGGTATGTCAAGAGATGGAGGTATCAAGACTGAAGAGAAAAAAATCCAAATGACTCGGGAAGTAACAGGTATTCTTAAGGACGGTCTCGATGTAGACCAGGTACCCCGCTAAATGGATGCGGCATAAAGGAAGTGAACAACTCATCTTGATGCAAGCTGTCAAACCCCAGAATGCGGTGAAATGGAATCAAGAACTGGGGGTATGGGACTCAGAAGAAAATAATGTGGGGTCGAGGCCCTCAAAATTGGGGAAACTCTAAACACGCGCTGCGTGAATGAGGGAGTCGAATCTCAGAGATTCTGATCTGACCAGTTTGATGCGATCGACACAGCCCATGCTATATTTGTCTTTTCTGTAATGTGGGGCCCACGGGGGTTGGACCATGCGGATCAGATGTTCATGCGGATCCGCATGTCTTAGAATGGAAGACTGTTAGATAGTTCACTTCCCCGCAAATATTGTGGAGGAATCTGTAGTCCGGGGTATGGAGTGGGCTAAAGCCAATTACATAGAAGCTCTTGAGAAACCTAAGATTGTCGAGCTTTGCGGAGCTATTCTCAAGGACTGAATTCAGGATCGTAGTTCACATGGGTTATGTCGATCTCCTGTTCTTTGAAACCTAGAGCATACACACATCCAGCCTTTTCAAGAAAGTTACCTCAAATACTCAACACAAACACGGTTTTGATTCGGTTCCATACCACTATCCAGCCAATGCCAAAATACCACATCGCCGCAAATTATATCCGTTAACAAAGAGATCGTTACTTCATGTAATATTTCGAATATGCCATCTTTCTGTTCCCAAGAGCTAGTCTCTGATCAAGCTTTATAGACCGTCCATCGATGTAAATGCATAGCTACGACCAGTCATCTTTAATTAAAAATGATAATTCTGACCAAAGAAAGTTGATTAAATCGTGGCGAAGAAATTATGCATGGCCCACTGACTGCCTATGTACTGAAGATGACTTTATAGAATCCGGATCCAACATTGCCCGACGAAGACACTTGAAGCAATGTTTCGAGGTTGAGAATAAAGCTCCTAGGGTAAAAGGATGATGTTTACTCCGGTCATCATGTAGCGTCAGTGACCTCCATTTTCATTGGATGATAGAGATCATATGAAGTTGCGACGCGAATCTCGGGATTTGCCAATTTACGGATCGACATCCGTGGGTCCTTCATGCGGAGCCGCACGGGAGGACCCCGCTCGGCTTCCGCACTGGCAAATGAGAGCTCTCCCTGGATCAGGCATTGAGCTAGGTATTGCCTCACTCATTCTCTCGGACAAACTCCGGTCGACCAATTGATTTGTCTACTCAGCAAGATATCCATGAGCAGAGAATGCTGGTGTTTGCGGGGGAAGAGGGGCCCACCTTACCCCAGATATGCCTTCTTGCGACGGTATATAAAGGGGGCATCTGACCAGCTTCAAGTGTAATCTCTCATCAATCAATCCAATATTTTGCTGCGAATTATTCACTCTCCTCCAAGTTATAACTCATATCATCCAAATGTCGATTCCTGAGTTGCAATGGGCCCAAGTGGCTGAGCAAGTTGGCGGCCCGCTTGTCTACAAGCAGATCCCAGTTCCAAAGCCCGGCCCCGATCAGATTCTCGTGAAGATGCGCTATACTGGTGTCTGCCACACCGACCTTCATGCGATGATGGGCCACTGGCCCCTTCCAGTCAAGATGCCCCTGGTGGGCGGACATGAAGGTGCTGGCGTGGTCGTTGCCAAGGGTGAATTGGTTCAAGATTTTGAGATCGGTGACTATGCTGGTCTGAAGTGGCTCAATGGGTCTTGCGGGGAGTGTGAATTCTGCAGACAATCCGATGACCCTCTGTGTGCCAATGCCGCACTTTCTGGATACACCGTGGATGGCACATTCCAGCAATATGCCGTTGGCAAAGCCACTCACGCTTCCAAGATCCCCAAGAATGTCCCTCTTGATGCAGTAGCTCCAGTGCTGTGCGCGGGTATTACTGTATACAAGGGGTTGAAGGAATCCGGTATTCGCCCTGGCCAGACTGTAGCTATTGTTGGAGCCGGCGGTGGTCTTGGATCCCTCGCTCAGCAGTACGCTAAAGCTATGGGGCTCCGAGTGGTCTGTATTGATGGTGGTGATGAGAAGAGAGTGATGTGTGAGCAACTTGGCTCTGAGGTAGGATAGATATCAATATACTCTATGGACCATGACAATACTAACAACTGTTCGAAATCAGGCTTACGTTGACTTTACGAAGTCGAAGGATCTGGTCGCTGATGTGAAGGCTGCCACCCCTGAAGGTCTTGGGGCACACGCTGTCATTCTATTGGCAGTTTCTGAGAAGCCATTCCAGCAAGCTACTGAATATGTTCGATCTCGCGGAACCATCATTGCTATTGGATTGCCACCCGATGCGTCTTTGAAGGCCCCAGTCTTCCAAACTGTAGTCCGCATGATCAGCATCAAGGGAAGTTATGTTGGAAACCGCCAAGATGGTGTAGAGGCCCTTGACTTCTTTGCACGAGGCTTAATCAAGGCCCCATTCAAGGTCGCTCCTTTGAAAGATCTTCCAAAGATCTTTGAGCTTATGGGTTCGTGGCCCCCTCTCCTAATTCCCTTATTGGCTCTTTTACTAACTCATAACAGAGAAAGGTCAGATCACCGGCCGCTACGTACTCGAAATGCCGGAATGATTACGTGGCTGATTTTTTTGCTGAGACATTTGTGTGGATTTCTGATTTATTTGGACCCGGGGTGAGCGAGGTGACGAGGTTACGTGTATGGTGATTTATTTAGTGAAATTGAATGGCTTTCCAGAGACATCACAACAGAAGTGTGTAACTTGATTTTCTAAAAGCTATGAATAGCCATTATCTTCGGCCCGCCTGTGCCTGTGGTTTAAATAAGGTTCTTTTAGGTTCGGCTCCCCCACACTTCCCAAATCCCCCTATATTTCGGGATGAGGACCTTGTGGAACCAAAGCCCGAATCCGACCTCCCTTGCGGACTTAACTACTCAAGCGATCCTGATCCTTTTTTGGTGTTCAGATTATAGCTCTCTCCAAAAAGGGGCGAGATTACATCTAAGAGTTTTAACACCAGCGCCAATTCGAAGAATTCGTTACTAAAGAGAAATATCCAGCATCATTCGCATCTTTCAAAGTTCTGTAGATTTCTATATCACATAGTCATGCTGTAATAAATTTCTTGAAATAAAAAAAAAGCTTCAGACGTGGGAAATATGGGAGCCGTATAAATTTGGAGCACTCGTAATATGCACGGGATAGATTACTATCCTCATGAGACCGAAACGCACATTGTCGAAACATTTGATAGTCAAAAGGCACAAACCTAATATCCGTTTGGAACTCGGACGAATGGAGTTGTTCGGTACAAGGGAAAGGTAATCCGCACGCACAGAGCTTCCGCATATCACCTTGAGACAGCACCCGCATCCGCATGGAGAACCTCCACGCCGGGATACAAGCAGCGGAAACCTTCGGTGTAGCTTTCTTCGAGAATGTCCGCATCTGTTCCAAACCTTCCCCAGGGTCCCCCGCAACCTCGTCATTGGGTTCCATCCAGCGGCTCTATAAAGCGCGCCTCCATTCCAATCTCAATGTGAGCAAATACCAAAGTATAACTTTCCACTTCATACCTCATAACAAACTCACCGGATACCATTGACAACATACAACATATCTCCTCTATTTACAATGTCTCTTATCCAAACCATCAAGACCCCGCTGGTCACATATCAACAACCTCTCGGACTGTAAGTTGCCACTTCCACTCGCTTCCTAGTGCTATGGCGTCTAACTTGAGGAATTAGCTTTATCAACGGCGAATTTGTCAAAGGCGTTGACGGCAAAACATTTGAAACAATCAACCCTCATGATGAGAAGCCTATTGTTGCCGTCCACGAAGCCACAGAGAAAGATGTTGATATTGCCGTAGAAGCCGCCCGCAAGGCACTTGACGGTGAATGGAAGCAGATTACTCCATCTGAGCGGGGCCGTCTTCTTACTCGTCTCGCTGACTTGCTAGAACGTGACATTGAGACGGTCGCGGCTATTGAAGCCCTTGACAATGGAAAGGGTGTGACTATGGCCAAGGGCGATGTCACTGCTTCTGCAGGATGCATCAGATATTATGGAGGCTGGGCGGACAAGATCGTTGGACAAACAATCGACACCGACCCGAACAGTCTCACCTATACTCGACATGAACCTATTGGTGTCTGTGGGCAGATCATTCCATGGAACTTTCCTTTGCTGATGTTCGCGTGGAAGATTGGCCCTGCGCTTGCCACTGGGAACACTATTGTCCTGAAATCAGCTGAGCAGACACCCCTTTCTGCTCTCTACGTCGCCGGTCTTATCAAGGAAGCTGGCTTCCCAGCGGGTGTAGTCAATGTTCTTTCAGGCTTTGGTAAGACTGCAGGCGCAGCAATCGCTGCTCATATGGATATTGACAAAGTTGCGTTTACTGGCTCGACCTTGGTAGGTCGACAGATTATGCAAGTAGCTGCGAAGAGTAACCTGAAGAAGGTGACTCTAGAGCTTGGTGGAAAATCGCCAAACATTATTCTCCCAGACGCAAACCTCGAGGAGGCGATAGAATGGGTGAACTTGGGAATTTTCTTCAATCATGGACAGTGCTGCTGTGCCGGCTCTCGTATTCTTGTGCACGAGGCCGTTTATGATAAATTCATTGAGCTTTTCAAGCAGCGCGCGGAGCAAAACAAGGTCGGAGATCCATTCAAGGCCGAGACTTTCCAAGGGCCTCAGGTGTCCCAATTGCAATATGACAGAATCATGGGATATATCGAGGACGGAAAGCGTGCAGGAGCCAAGGTTATCACTGGTGGCGATCGACATGGAAGCGAAGGATACTACATTCAACCTACGATCTTTGCCGATGTCCATGAGGACATGACCATTGTCAAGGAAGAGATATTTGGACCCGTATGTACGGTGCAGAAGATTCGTGATGAAGAGGAAGCCATTCGGGTGGCAAACAACACAAATTACGGTAAGTTTATGGCTATCTCGCCTTACTGATTGGTTCGCCTTGCTTATCTATTACTATGCAGGCCTGGCTGCAGCTGTTCATACCACAAACATCAATACGGCCATCCGGGTGTCGAACGCTATCAAGGCAGGGTAAGCATCACTAATCCAGTGCCAATCCTTTCTGCCTTTACTGACATTCCACCTACTAGAACTGTCTGGGTCAACAACTACAACACTCTTCATTACCAAATGCCATTTGGAGGCTTCAAAGAATCAGGAGTTGGTCGAGAGCTGGGCTCATATGCCCTCGAGAACTACACAGAGGTCAAGACAGTTCGCGTTCAGATTTCCAAGTCCTAGACTCCGTGTTATTTGTGTTATTTTGATTTTTTTGCCTTTTCCTTGCTCTTGATTACCTTTATGTTATCCCATAGTCTACATGAAGTATCAATTTCTAGTTCTAGTCTACATCATGAGATCAATCCTAAACCTTCGTTTTTCGTCGGTCTTGAGTAACTTTGGGATACCAATGTAAATCACTCTGCAATACGTCTGAAGCGTTCATTTACCATACAATGGTTCTTGCATTAGATAAATCACCACCACATTGCCATGAATTCGGTAGAGTCCGATCCAGTAGGAGCTGACGTTTCGGCCCCCACCTCAGAAATGAGGAAGTGGAGGTGGCGCTTGGCCAGCTTACTATCCCGCTCCCTTGATTTTTCCTTCCTCATCCACAAATTATGAGTCTTGGAAGTCGGGTGGAGACCCAGCATCGGGGTCTGCTTGCACAGCCCAATCTGACCCCCTCATCTGATTCCCCCGATTTCGATAATCAAGAAATGTTTTGCGACTGACAGCTGCCATTGACAAGATACCGATATGCCGAACCGCATCATACACGTCTCAATTAGGTTTGCTCTTTTTCCCATTTGTTTTCAATTGGCCCAATCCCAGGGATATCGGGGCGATCGACGCCTCAAATCCCTAGTGCGATTCCGTTGGCCCGAAAGCACATCATGTGCATCAAGTAGGAAAATTCCCCCACGCAAACCCCGCAAAATTCGTGTCCCCGCAACGAGATACCCCGGAAATAAGATGCCCTTTTCGGTTGCACTGGGGTCGACGGCAATGCCCAAGCTAACCAGTCTCCGCACCCTACACAACCCCTTCTTCATCGCAGAGTAAGACCGGTCGCATTGATTTATATTATTTGTTCGACATGGAGGCTACTCAGCGGCGTCAGCTCCACAGCTGTGACCCTTGTCGCAAAGGCAAACGAGGCTGCGATGCACCGGTTTGGGATCCCCCCAAAATTCAAGACATACCGGATGCTAATCTCGTGTTGTTTCACAGAAAACTCGCAAAGACAGCGGATTTAGCTCTTGTTCCAATTGTAAACGCTGGAACAAGGATTGCACGTTCAACTGGGTTGCCTCAAAACGTGCCAATGCCAAAGAGAGTCGAAAGGAGGTTCGAAAAAAGACACGCCCACCTGCTGCAACTCCATCGCAAAGCTCCGATACTCAGTCTCCTACCCAGTCGCATGGTGCAGACTTGGATGAAATATTGCGTTCTATTAATTCTTACCCTGCCAACTTGAGAGATATATTCACGTTGACGAATACTCCGCCGAACCTTGTTCCTACTGCTTATAAGCCAGAGGATATATCCTTTGCTGGAAGCTCGAGGAGTGAGCCATGGAGTGATCATCAATCAACCCTTTCTAGCTGGACGTCCAATATTCCAGTTAATGAACAAATAACCGCCGTGACCCCAAGCTCCCATAGCAGCTTCAATACCCTGGAGCCGGAATCTGCCTTTGGTGCGCCTATTTCATTTACGCTCGAGAATGACCTCAATGCAACAAAGGACGCTTACGATGAAGTGATTTTACCTACCGAGTGCGAGGCGACCGACAGCAAGAATTCATCAATCCAGCAACATAGCTCAATAGCGAGACAAGAGCCTCAATGGAGTCTCTGCATGGCCTCCGACAAAACAGCGAAAGAATATGCGCGATCTACAATGACACGAAACTTGGTACGAATATATCACGATAGCATGGAGAACGCGCTCTCGTGCTGGCTAACAGAGCACAACTGTCCTTACGGGGACTCAATGGGAAATATTATCATGTACAAGGAGGAAGAGGCCTGGGCGCCAAACTGGTCTAACAGAATGTGCATCCGGGTCTGTCGGTTAGATCGCGTATCCTCAACTATCCGCGGTCGCGCTTTGAGTGCAGAAGAGGATAGAACTGCGGCTCGAGCCCTTCATTTGGCAATTATGGCGTTTGCCTCCCAATGGACTCAGCACGCTCAGAAAGGTACTGGATCGTCCATTCCGGCGGCGATAGATCAAGAAGAAAGATCCATCCGTGAGCATGTTTGGAACAAAGCACGACATGCTCTAGAACACACAACCGGCATTCCTTCTTTCCGTATCACTTTTGCAAACATCATTTTTTCTCTCACCCAATGCCCTCTAAAAAATCGACAAGATCAGTCCTTAAGTCAGCTTTTGGAGGCAGACCGCGCGCCTCTTTTCCTTGAAAACGCAAATCGCCAGTTATATAAGTTTCGACACAAGCTTACGCGGCTCCAACGAGAGGCATCACCATTGATGCGAGGACAACGAAAGCAATCAGTGGCATCTACAATGACTGATACTTTGGGGTTATCGCAGTCGTCGGATACTCTAGGAGTGGACCCGATTCTCTCAAATCAGGAATATCGCACCACACTCGGTCTGATGTTCTGGTTAGGTATCATGTTTGATACTCTTAGCGCTGCAATGTATCAGCGTCCACTCGTGGTGTCAGATGAAGATAGCCAAATATCATCGGCGTCGCCAACAATATTTGATCCCAGAAATTCCGAGGATCAGCTTGAGGTCGGTGGTTGGAACATTCCTCAGAAGAGAATACCCGAGAAACAGGACGTATGGGGCGATTTCTTCCTACGCCATCCAGTCGACTCGGGGCATATAAACCAGACTCAGCCTAGATGGCCATGCTCCTATGATGAGGCCGCTTCAGTGCTTTCAGAGGCCACTCCTGTCAAAGTCCTGCTATACCGCCGCGTCACACAGCTTCAAACTCTTGTCTATCGAGGTGCTCCCTTTGACAGCATAGAAGAAGTTATTCAGAAGACTATCTTGGTTTACCGCCATTGGAAATCTAAGTATGAGGGATTTATGCTGGACTGTGTTGCGAACCATGAGCTACTTCCTCCGCGTATCCAGTCGTGGTACGTTATTCTTGATGGCCATTGGCATCTCGCAGCGATGCTGCTGGCGGATGTGATTGAAGGTATTGATCGCGGGAGGCTGGGCTCCAAATTTGAACGAGAGACTAGGGAAGCTACAAATTTTGTGTCAACGCTGAGAATGGATAATGCTTTTGCTGTTGGTGGACTTGCTCGATCCTCACTACAAGGTCGAGAGCCAACGATGCACCGACAGTTTCATGACTCCCTCAACGAAGTTGCATTCTTAGTTGAGCCATGGACCGTTGTTCTCATTCATTCATTTGCAAAGGCCGGATATATTTCACTTGAAAGTCTTGGTACGTCTGGAGAATACAGTTCGTTGACGGAGAGCCTGCGTGCAAATTGTGATTTCTGTATTCGTGCACTTGAATACCTTGGGAGAAAGTCTGATATGGCTACTGTCGTCGCTCAAACTCTTTCTAAGTCTTTGGAGGCCAAAGAAAACCTGGAGAACGAAAGCTATGAGGCTGGGTTTTCGACCCCAAGCAGCCTATCTCTAGACATGGCTCTGTTTAATGAGCAGCTTACTGGTAACATTGATCTACTGGTGTCTCAATGTTGAAGGATCATATACATATGAAATGCTTTTGTACTTTCGGGAAGTGCATCTTAATTAGCGCCTTTATAGCGTGTACTGATTATTACATCTATCAGTATAGCTTGTTCATCTCGGGCAAAAATGTTAAGTCTCCGACAGCGGAGCCATTCCACCGTTAGTCATCTCGCTGGGGGTTTACTGATAACACTATGTCAGTATCATCCAGTCTCACCCGTCGGCCACGGGCTGTCTTTCGTCGTGGAATATTACTCGCATCCTCTTTTATCTGCTCCCGGTAGGATTCAGGCGGTTGAGTCAGGTCTTGTTTTGTATCCTTCAACACAAGTCGATTGTCCAATTTAACCCCCCACTCGATCTGGAGGTAAACTTTCCATGATTCATAGAACACTTTTGCTGTGGAAGGAAGGTATTCTGGTGACAGTAGCGTGAGCTTAAATTTTGACATTCTTTTGACTGGTCACAGATTCAACACTCTAGGCAATGAGCTAGACGGCTTTGCGATGAGAATAATTAGATAAGGAGAAGAGGAGAAGGAAAGGGGTGGTGCCGTGCAGTGAGGCATGAAGAACGCCTACGACATGGATGGGAAACATTAGGGGTGGAACGTGGAGGCTGCGCGTGTTTCAGGAATTTCGGGTAAAATACATCTATTTCTGGCACAAGGGATCTGCAGCTATTTTAAATATAGACTCGTGTTTCTCAGACTGAGTTCCGGAAATAATGAAATTAGCACTGCTCAAATCGTCTTTGAAGAGATCGCTCAAAAAATACTGAATTAGGAGAAACCCTTGATCAGCGAATCCGAGTGATTCCATTTTCCTATATAGGATAGGTATGGGGCCCCAGAAAAGCGTAGATGCAAGATTACATGTATATAAAAATGTACAAATAAGAGTGGGAGATTTCTAGCTTTGACCTGTATTTCGCTATTCTTGAGAGTGAGCACAAGATCCTGATCTTGAGAATTCATCGATCATGTATTACTCTTTCGTCATCACAATGGTTCATAAAAGTCAGCCTTCCAAGGTTGGGGGCTAGATCTTACAGGAAACCACCGGGGGGGGGGGGGGGGGGGGGGGGAATTATAGTAGCCTTGCAGACCGTTGACAAGGCTTGCATCATAAGCCATTGAGCACTACTTTGAGGTAAATTAAAGACCAAATTCGTTCGGACCATGCATACATTCTGCGGTACTGCTGAAATCCGCGTTCCGACGATTTGGGGTCCTGAATATGCCCAGAGTTGTTTTTGAATACGCGCAAGCTCAGGAAAATTCCTACGCGAATGAACACCTTGAACACCTAGATGCTTGTAGAATAAAATATGTAGTCTTGTGAGGTTATTTCAACTACTGACGTAGGTATTTATAATAGGTGTTCGTCGTGGGTTGCATCCCCATCTTCAGCAAGCAACAGATTCGCACTACACGCGAGGAAGTAGATTCCATGTTATATTATTGCCCGCTCTTAGATTCACCGATATGACCAATGTAAATGTAGCAATTACCAAGCCGCTAAGAGTATGTGGCAATTACGAACTCAATCCTGCATGTAGTTTATGCTGGTTGCCTGCTATACTGCAATAGGTCAAGGTCCTAACTTCCCGCCCCCCAACAATACGAGGTGGATTCCATTTGAAGTCTCGTGGGGTTTATCCCCACTAAAGATTCGTTCACTGATCTGTGACGATTGAAAAATACCTAGCAGGGTCGTTTTCGCTGTGAAGTTCTAGAACGAAAGTATTTGCGGTCCCATTAAGACATGTGTACTTCAATATTCACTGTTATCTCGATCCTTTTGCAGGAGAATGACAACCACAAAAGCCTGCCAAGTTAGATTTTCACACTTTAAACCTACGTAATGAATACCGAGATTCTTGGCTAGCCTTATGCATGCTTAGAGGGACCCCAATGTCCCCCATTGTGGCGAGCCATATATTCCAACTCCGGAATTGTCAAGTTTCATATCTGTCCGCTTGTCAGCTCTTTTAAAACTGTAGTTGCATGAGGTTTGTCTTTTAATTTACTGTATATCTTGTGAAGCGCGGGACGTTTCTGACTCTAGAATCAAAGTTGATATAAGCTGTTCTAATTATCATCATGACCATTGACAATAAACCCACGCCTTTTGGAAAGCCCATGCGGGAGCATTGGACGTTCTCCCCGGATTACCATCCAATGAACAATGGTCAGTCCTCTTTTCGGCCAAATACAACATTTGCTGATATTCAAACATGATTATTAGGTTCTCTTGGGGCAATTCCCAGAGTAGTACAAGAGAAACGAATTGAGCTGCTGGATCGCTGCGAGCAACGACCGGACCCTTACTATCGGTTTACAAATACCGAACTCGTGTATAAATCAAAGGCAGAGGCTGCGAAGATAATCAATGCACCGGCAGATGAATGTGTGTTTGTGAAGAACACGACGACTGGAATATGCATCGCGCTCTATAACCTTCATTTTAAGGAGAATGACTCTCTGATCCATTTCGATGGTCTTTATGGGGCTCTAGAGAACTGTGTCACCTCCTTGGAGGAACACACTCCTTTGAAGGCGCGCAAAGTTTCCATCGAATTTCCCATTGACGAAGATGAATTGGAACGTCGATTTCGCGAGACTATTCGACAAACACGAGCTGACGGCCTCAATATACGCGCCGCTCTCTACGGTACAATTATCAGCAGACCTACTTTTCGCTTTCCATTCGAGCGACTTACTGCTATCTGCCGCGAAGAGGGTATTCTCAGTATTATCGATGGAGCTCATGGAATTGGAATGATTCCTCTTGATATGCAGCAGCTTCAGCCCGACTTCTTCATAACAAACTGCAACAAGTAAGTATTCCTCCTCGGCTTATCGGAATGTTCCCATCTTTAACACTCAACTAGATGGCTCTACGCCCCTCGCCCATGCTCTTTGATGTACTGCCCTAAACGCAATCAGCCTTACATTCGCACACTCCTGCCCACATCCTGGGGCTTGATTCCCGCATCAACACCCGCAGAAGCCTTTTCAGCCCGCCAAAGCTCTCTTTCCCCGAACACACTGTTTGAAGAATTATTCTCATACGGCTCAGGAACAAGTGATGACTCCCAAAACACCTGCATTCCCACCGTATTGGAATTCCGCCGAGAAGTCTGCGGCGGCGAAGAAGCCATCATGACCTATTCTCGTGAACTTGTCAACGAAGCGGCAGATATGCTAGCGGACGCTCTCGGTACGGAAGTCCTCCAAGAAAAGAACCTGAAGCCAGGTGAAAAGAGTAAAATGCGCGATTGTTGTATGGTCACTTTGCGCTTGCCTATCGGTTATGTAAAGGGGGATGATGAGACAAATCTGCCGGGTGCATGGGGCACAATATTGGCGAAGGATTGGAACCGTGTTTCGATGCACTTGCAGAAAAGGTTAATGGCTGACTATAAGACCTTTGTCCCTATCTTTCCATACGGAACATGGCTGTGGGTTCGTGTTTGTGGCCAGGTATATTTGGACATGAGTGATTTCGAGTGGTTCAAAGATGTTCTATGTACCTTGTGCGAGGAAGTTGCTCGCAAGGAGTATTAGGGTTTGTTGAGAGGTCAGGTGATGCTCTCTGATGCCTAGACCAGTGCTTGTCTCTTGCTTTCTTCTTGCTTTCCTTCTCCATCACCACAATAAAATTGCTTTCTGTTCGCTTTGTTCCTTGCCCACCAATATTGGTGTGCTTCTTTCTCTTTCCTCGTCTCTTGCGAGTCTCCTCTGGTCCTTCTCCAGCGTTCTGCGTTGATAGAGTTGATACTAGTATACACAAAACACTTCCTTGACTCTGTCGTTTCTCGTAGAACAAACGGTACTCTGGCATATCTTTGAAAGACCTTCCCGACTCTGTCTGCTATCGCGATATTGAACTTTTCTACCTGAAAGATGATGTTCTCTGTGCCATAATAAGGTAGAGGAGCTGAAGGGCAAGGAATATAGGGATAAGAGGTCGAAAGGGCAGGGCGAGCTTTTTATGCCGGAAGAAGGCGGAGCTTAACGAGGTATTGAGGCGCTGAACTTAAGAGTACCGCGGCTGGATAGCGACACTTAAGCTCAAGTGGCGTTTTGAGGTATTGGTACCGTATTCTAGGTCGGCAGAAAGGTTGGAATACTAGTATTACCATTACAGAGAGAAAAATCATTCTGAGTCACCAAATTCAACGCTTATATAAGCAGGAAACCCCATTCTGACTGCCATGGAAAATTGCAGGTTAAATTGATAATTTTGACAGCTTGAATCATGCTGTTTAACCTATGATTATATAGTTTGCCCTCTACAATAACGCAGCACGCACGCGTATTTCAAACTATCAAAAATGAGGCTATTCACACGCATACAGAAGCTTAGGGGTGATGTGGTAATATTCCCCTGTATTTCTGTGGTAAACCCACAAAAGGTGGGGCAAAAACAGTACCAATACCTTAAAACGCCACTTGAGCTAAATGTCGCTATCCAGCCACCGTAGAGGGCAAAACCAACCGCATGTAGTAATTCACAGGTTCGGGTATTACAAATCCAATGACGCGATTCTACTCGGACTTGATCACTAATTCACATCTTTAAAGTTGGAATGGCAATTTATCAGCAGGGTTTCCCTATATATAGGTGGCTAATCATCCTTCATTCTATTCAATACTGTTCATCATCTACTATCGTCTTGAATTTATTACTTCCCCGCATAAGCTTTATACTATACTATTAATGTCTACCACCACTATGGCAACCGCCACGAAGAACACCATAACGGACTCATCCTACATCCCTCGCGGCCCTACATCCGCCCCATTAACCTTCTACACACCGCCACCTGACAACTCCGCTCCCTTTAACTACGTCGGAGAGCCACCAGCAGGCCAACCCCAATACAACTTCGGCGAAGAGGAACATAAAGTCACCATAAACGATATCCGAGGCAATGAAAACGCCTACAACCTCGACAAAGACTCCTTCCAAGTCCTCCAACAAATCCCCACAAAAACAACTTACAAAACCTTCGATTCAGACGACCTCGTTCAACAGATCTACTACCCAGAAGTCGAATCTCTCCTCTTAAACACCATTCCAGGAGCCAAGAAGATTATACTATTCGACCACACAATCCGCCGCGGCCAGGACTCTGCACCCCGCAAACCAGTTAACCGGGTGCACGTCGACCAAACCCCCCGCGCAGCAGAAGATCGCGTCCGTCTCCATGTCACAGATAAAGAGGAAGCTGAGACGTTGTTGAAAGGCCGGTACCGGATCGTGAACGTCTGGCGCCCGCTTAGCAGCGAGCCAGTACAGTCATCGCCGTTGGCCTTTGCATCTGCGGCCTCTGTCAATGGGAATGATCTGGTTCCTGTTCAGCATCGGTATCCGGATCGGACGGGCGAGACGATGGGTGTTAAGTATAATGAGGGTCAGAAATGGTCTTATTGGTCTGGGATGACGGGTGATGAGCGGTTGTTGCTTAAGTGCTCTGATTCGAGGGGATTGAGAGACGGGGATGTTGCGCAGTGGGTGCCTCATACGGCGTTCTGGGATGAGAGGACGCCTGCTGGGGCGAGGATTCGGGAGAGCATTGAAGTTCGGGCTTTGGTTTTTGGGTGATTAATATTGTGATGAATCTATGAGTGTGTTGAAGCTATTGTATTCGTTCAATTTACGGAGAAGCTGTATGTTATTTTTACTATACGCATAAGTGAATTTTTCAAGATAATTGATTTGTTCAAGAGGAAACAGAGGTCTCAAATAATCCCTTGGGAATGTCCTACCATGACGGGACATGATAGTTCTCTCCCGATGTGTATCTGGTAAGATTTTTCCTGCCGGCAAGACTTGATGGGGAGTCAGCCCCCCGGTCAGAGGGTGCTGATCCATCTAAGTCTGAATCGTAATCTGGTAACAGTCTCGGTGCCGGCCAACCTTGTCTTCGGTAGGCCATCCAACCGTCGTAGTTAGAAATCTCATTAACCCAGTTAAGATTCGCACAGTATGCCACATCGGCCGGGGCACGAGTATATTCGAACCCTCTCAATGCCGGGAAAGGCAAGTGTTGAAGTAGATCATGTCCTGGATGCTCGTACATATCGGCTTCGACCAAAATGACCGATTGATCAACTTCAAACTTTTTATCGACACAAACAAAACGAATAGGGTCGAGTGATCGTCTGTAAGGATAATTGTACAGATCCTGCAGGATGCTCCAGATATCTTCTAACTTTCCATCAACCATGCCCGCGTCGCCGCTCTTCCAAGGCACAAATGAATACTCGGGTCTTTCTGTAATTCTAGACCCATGACGATGTCTCCATCTATCCCAATCCAGCTCATGGATTCTCAACATAATTCGTTCCAGATTCTCTTTTGCGGCTTCAGTCAACTGATTTGTGAGGAAGAACACAGTGCGATGCCAATCTGTGGTGAGCATTGATGACCACGGAGCTGGATTGTAGAAGAACGGGCGTTCCGGGTGCCAAAATACTTCTTCAATACCGTGGAAACTGTATTTTGTGTACCAGTAATGATTGAGTCCTTGGGGACCTGTCATGCTTTTCCAAATATCCGAAAATGACATCTTTTTCATGGCGACTGGGCTTGGGTAGGAATCATGCTTGAAGGTCAAAACGGTGAACGCCGACTTGTAGTAACTCCAATCAACCATAGGCTCGCGCATGCATATCAAAGGCATGCTGTCAGGTTCTTCTCCCCCTGTCGCATCCCAGACACGATATTCATCCCAGAAGTCGAGAAGGTCCAGTCGTGTCCCCATTCGGTGCTGTTCCCATGGGATCAGTTCAAAGGTCACGTCGCGAGCGGTATATTCGGGCAAGTCAGGATCAGGCGAGTCAGGCATCACACCGTGCGGATAAGCGTTACGCCTTTGTCTCACCCTCTCCTCAAAGACGGCAATTCCGTAGGGCGAATCCTTTAAATTTTGAAGTGTCTCCTCTCGCTCTTGCGCTGTTGAGGGATACATGAGGAAGATCACTACATGACTCTCGCTTGGACGACGTTTCCACACAGGCATTTTAGGTAGCGTGCGTGTATTGCAAATCTGCAATACTAGCTCTGGGGGTAGATGGTGACCCAAAGCAGTGACCGTAGCGTGAGTGCAGTATTCTTTTCCCAATATGTCTCCTGTACTGGATGTGAATGGTGCTTGATAAGGGTCATGCATTATCATTCCCCTGCACCCTTGCCCGCGGGCCCACAGGGGTCTGTCGACGCATCTGAACGTGTGTGGTTGAGGATCAGGGCCTCTGGAGCTGGGGACGAAGTCTTCTTCGTCAATGATATGACTCATTCCCTCTTGAGCTGAGCAAATAGCACGTCTTGCAAACATAATTAGGTCACCTGATGTGGTATCACGACGTGTACATACGAGGATGACTGTGACGCTTCCTTGGTTGTTAGGTGAGGCCAAGTCGACGTCGGGAAGATATTTGCCTGACAATTGATGTTTAGTCGCTTCATCCGCCACGACAATTCTTGGTCGACCCGACCTGTACGCTAGCACAGCAAGGGCATGAATATTGTTATGGCTATCCCGACATGGACCTTGCCGGGCAATAGAGTTGAGAAGCCGAAGAGGCGGTGACCATGGGCGGACATTTACTTCATGAGGAAGTTCATTGATTTGGTAAGAGGCCCCAAAGTAGTCGGTGGAATGGAGTTGGAGGTCATCCTTGAGTGTTGACTTGACAAGCCTAAGAAGCTTCGCTTGGTCCGGTGCACTTAGCTCGGTCAACAAAACAAGTGGCCAGATATAATTTGGATCGATTGTTTCATCTGACATCCTGGGTAAATCTGACAACTTGAATGTATGGCAAGATGCGTGCACTCTCGGAGAGGTACGGTAGAAGCGAAGTTTAAGGGGGAGGGGGAAAGAGAAATCCAGAGAAATTCAGAGCGAAGGGAATTGCTAATGCGACACCCCAACCTCATTTACTACTTTCAGAAATAAGATGGTATTTGTAATACTGGAAAACGCCGACCGATTTCTAAAATATTAGAGAACAGGTGACACTCACTCACATACAGTAATAATTGAGGTGTCAAAACAACAATCTGCGGTGTCGAAATATCGATTCCCTTCCACTATAGCGGCCCTGCCTCTGGCTGATTTGGCCTGATCTACGGCAAGAAATGGCAAACAAATCTAGTGTGTTTTGGTATGTATCGGCACCTAATCTTTCAGATATCGAAACAGTTCGCTATGGTGGCCAGGGTGGAGAAGTGCTAGGTTTGAACTCGTGGCTTACGTAAATTTCATACCGTACGACCATACCAGGCTTATCCATAATAGGTTTAATAGGGGGTTTTTGTAGCCAAAGGGGAGTCCTGTTATAAATCTTCAAAATCAAGTGTCGATACATCCATGATTCACTCGCTTTATTTGCCATATGTACCTTACCGTAAGGAAGTCAGGCCAAACCAGCCAGGAAGAATCATCATGGTATCAATTCATTAGCTTTCTCACTCTGTCTTGACTTGTATTTCTTGGATTTATGGGTCGAAGTTCAAAGAGTAGAAGTAGTGCCCGGTTCTAGAAGTCCTAGAAAGAATCAAAGATTAATCAAGTATATGGTTAATCCGATTTCGAGACCATCATCATGACAACCACGGAAATAATCCCCGAATTCGCCTTCACCTATTTCAAAACTTCAGTCCACGAACATACAACAAATACAAATCACCAATTAACCACCCATGTTCAAACACATACCCCTCCGCCTAGCCCGCCCTATCCTCATCCCCAGGGTTGGAATCATAGGCAATATGACCACACCAAGTACACAACCACAGGACAACCATGACCAATTCAGCCTGTTCCACGGCAACATACGTCCAACCCTACGCACATTCAATGACGAAGCCGCAACACCAGAAGCACATCCACGAATCCTCCCATCAATCAAACACGAGCATGCCGAACTTCAATCGACCGGTCAGAAGATACTTAAATCGGTTAGCTCGGACGAACAAACCAGATACCAGAACCAATTTACCTGGCAACTAGCCCGTCATATCATCGACGAAGAACTAATTGTTTACTCGGCCATCGATAAACATGTTCGAAATGGGGAGGTCCTTACGAATAGGAACAGGGCTGAGCATCAAGAGATCAAGCAGCAGTTGAAGACGTTCCAGGGACTTACATGCACGGACCCACGATTCGCACCGACGCTGGAGGCGCTCTTAGATGATTTGCAGATTCATATG
Source organism: Penicillium sp. S1602 (assembly GCA_023626355.1). Classification (NCBI taxonomy): domain Eukaryota; kingdom Fungi; phylum Ascomycota; class Eurotiomycetes; order Eurotiales; family Aspergillaceae; genus Penicillium; species Penicillium sp. S1602. Next base: position 47,427 of record JAMAGW010000019.1, on the reverse strand, counting down.
AGGCGTGAAGAGGAAGAGGATCTGGTTATGCTTGAAAGGGTCTTGCCGAAGGAGGATAGTCAGACGTTGGTGGCTTCATTGGATAAGATTAAGAAGTTCTTGCCGTCGAGATCGCATCCACTTGCTCCTAGTAAACCGCCGTTTGAGACCGTTGTGGGGCTTTTGACCACGCCGATTGATATGATTGCTGATTTGTTTAGGAAGTGGCCACATGTTGGGGAGGATACGAGGAAGGGAGATACACATTTTGCCGCAGCAAGGCAGAGATGATTATAGAGAAGTATATGAAACAGAATTAAGAGCCAGCGTCCATTCATTCATGCTTGACATGTCACTGCAGGTGACTTGGTCACTAAACTAGGACTTAAATACCCAAGCTGCAAGCGACGTAGCTTTTGTAGCCCGTTGATGTTTCCCTTGACCGTCATTGTGATCTGTTTTTCTTTTTCTTCAATCGCACACTCAATAGATCGACGTCGTTTCCAGACCTTGCGAAACTGGTTCCGCTCGTCGTCTTGCTGTTTCAGTCGCATCAGCATAAAGCCTTCATGGGCTTCTTTCTCTTCGCGTAACACTTGGATCTTATAGATCACGGATTCAGTTAGTATGTCTTTCTCTGAATTTCTTGGTGAGAATATTCCAATTCTTTCTATACTCCCACGAGATAGTACCTCTACACACAAAAAGGAGGACAAACATACATAAGATAGCCACAACTCTTGTTCAGAACTCCAAGCTTTTTGACATCGTGCTAGCTGCTTCTCGGCACTCAGAAGCTCCTTCTCCTGTTCGTGCGTCCACCGACATCGGCTGCGGACAATACTCGCCCAGTTGACCACGCGACCAACCCGAGCGCGCGGGGACGAATGGGACTCCTGTTCGTCGATCTCAGAGCCTGGGTCCGATTCTGAGTCTGAGTATTGGCTACCGGTTTCGTGGGGGTCGATTGTTTGGTCTGGACTCTGCTTCACCGCTATATGCAGGTCGTCGGAGACGTCACGGTGCAGTGGCGGACAGGGCGCGGCAAACAGGGTGCCGACGGACTTTTCTTGGAAGTAGAGATCTGAGTCATGACCGGAGGAACGGAGTTCCAGGTTGAGATCATCTTCTTTTCCCTTGCCTTTATCGGTTGAGGATCTTCTCATCCAGGGAAAGGGGAGGGCTCGTTGGACGATAGTCAAGACCGGCATTATGATTAAGATTAGGTATTCCAAAGCTGAGAATGAGGATGTCACTTAGTGACAAGGAAAGAGGCTGGCTGTCTGGATAAGTTTTGTTCCTGCAAAGCACACGGCACTTCTTATATCTGTTCTAGAACAGATGGACTGAACCTTCTCCAAGGGTGGTACTTCACACGGACCGATTGCAACGAAAACGAACATGCAGCTCCTTGCGCAGGTGGGGAAGAGCCCAATGTACATCAGAAAATTGGCCACGCGGGTGCGAGTACAAACCCCCGGTTTCCCCCTGGTTGGTTTGGCCTAATCAGTGGCTGCAGACTTGGTCCAGACTCCAACGTGGGATTTGATGTCCGTGCAGGTGTAGCCTTTGTGTTCCTCACATCAGTGAGAAAGGTTGTACATTGTTGCTATTACAGGGCAGAGATTGAAGCAGTCGTCATGAAAGCAGTGGTGGTTATATTGTATTGTGTTGTAGACTGAGATCATACGCGTGTTTCACATTACGACGAATGCCGAGTCTCGTTTGCCTCGAGAAATGTATACATCATAATTTGGCGTTATCGTTCGGGAAAACAAGGGATTGCTTGCAGGGTTCAGTCTGGTTGTGCTCGTCTGGTAGACATGCATTCGACGTAAATATTCAATGTTTGTAAGCCCAAATCCACTTCAATGTGATCAGTGACTTTACAAGTGGCAAATTAATTCTACCCAATAATTGAATGTTTCTCAGAATTTCAAAATAGGTATCAAATATACGCTCAAAAGAAGATACTCCATAATAAATCCATAGCCATGAGGGAATCATAAAGGAGAATTTCGCCGCATTGGAAAACAAACCGACTCCATCGCCAAGGGTTCGAGGATGCGACAAAAAACAAATACATAGAAAATAAAACAATGATCAAATAATTGGGACATTACAAGCTCATCGCCAGGTATCAACTGAGGCGCCCCGGAGTGTCTTCGCTTTTCGCTCTTCTCGGATTTGCTCGCCAATGATAACACTGATCAGCCTCCGATGTAGATCGGCCTCAGTCCAATCTACCTGTCCACTGCCGCCATACTCGATGTCTGCATGCGACAGTTCATGGACGAAGCGATCAATCACGGCAAATTGCACTTCGGTGATAGGCACCCCGTGATGTCCATCTGAGGTCCACATCCAGTCACCCATAATCTCAGCGCGTCCGGGCGCATCGAAATATGGGAAGCGCTCTGGGTGTCGCTTTGCCATTCGGTAGATCCGCCGAAGAGAAGTATAGTGAGCATCGGAAAAGTAGCCAAACACAGCAAGTGGTCGTGGTCGCGGTTTCGGACGCTCCAGCTTATCAGGATCGACCACAGGATCATATTCCATGGCGTCCTCAGGTACTTCTGGCTGGATCCAGGGATCATCTGCTTCTTCCTCAATGGAAGGCAGGTGATCTTCCTCATTCACAGACGGGGGGCTTGCCGATTCGTCCAACTGTCGGACGGATGATTGGTGCGATGGACTAGAAAGAGGCTCGTGCTCAGAGTCCTCGCGGATCTCGGGTGCCGATTCCATATGCTCAGGTTCCTCTTGGTCACTCTGCTCGTAGTCTTGTTCAACTTCAGAGGCTTCGCTAGAAGTGTCGTCATAACGAGACTTGGGTGGGGCTTTGAGCCACCTGGGAGTAAGACTGGTAATTCGTTGGAACCAGGTTGCTTCAGGCTCGTCGTCCTGCTGGCGCGGAGGTTCTGGAGTGGCTGTCAAGTCCTGCACAGACTCGTTATCGCCAGAGCCTGAAGCAGTCCCATTGGCATGAAATCCCAGCGGAGGCGAAACTTGCGAGTTTCGATGCGCGGCAGGCGAGTCTTCCACTTCTGAATATCTTTCTGGACTTTGGGAGATAGGTTGCAGACGCACCCGTTTCTCTGGCCTTTGCGAGGCAGGTTTCATCGCGGAGCTATTGATGGAGCTTTGGAGGCCTGGCCGGCGCAAGATACTCCTTGGGGTGCTTGTTCCGTTATAGTAACGGGCTCTGTTTGGAGTATCCTCCTCCGCCATGATAGCAGAGAGATCAACCTCTTGATCGCGTAGCTTGCGAATGTGGGTTCGATCAAAGTATCGGGCATCATCATGCTCCACAGTCACATAAGCCGGAGATGAGCTCAGGTTGCCCTCATGCGCTGAAGTACGAGCGATCCTCTTCCAGGGGCTCTTGCTTTCTTGGAGAGGCGATACATAATCATCCGACTGCTGTGAAAGAAAACTATGATCTCGTGCTTCTTGTTGCCAGATGTCATCAAAGCCATCCTCATCGGGGACATCTGGTTCCAAGTCTCTCTCTTGAGACCTGGTTCGGTATGATCTAGTTTCGGGTTCCTCCATATTGGCTTCAGCATCTTTCTCCTGCTGCCAAATGTCAACAGATTCGTCGTCTTCTTCCAAGCTTTCCTCCGGTTCAACTTCCCGAGCAGAGGTCTGCGACCTCGGCATCATTTCTGGTTCAAGATAGTCCGGTGCTTCATCAAGCGGTTCCTCATCAAGCGGTTCTTCATTGGCACTTGCTTCACCGACAGGCTCTTCACCGAAAACTCCATCGAAAACCTCATGGCGAGGTTGGCGGATATTTTGGTGAGATGGTCGATTGCGAGTTTCATATAGGGGTTCATCGGCATTTTCTTCGTCGAGGGGTCCATAGAGAGGCTGATGAATCGTCTGGCGGGGAGATTGAGGAAGATATTGATCGACATGTTCTTCATCAAAAGGCTCTTCTTCCACAGGTTCTTCGTCGAGGGGTTCATAAAGAGGTTGGTGAATGGTTTGACGAGGAGATTGACGGATAGGTTGATCCAGAGGTTCTTCAAGGGGTTCTTCATCGAAAGGCTCTTCGTCAACAGGTTCTTCGTCGAAGTGCTGTCCCTCAATGGCTGGCTCCGCATCGGACTGAAGATCCTCCTGTGCCTTGCCATCAGCATCCTCATTATCATCGCTGTCGATGTATATGAGGCGCGCTGAATTCACGGGATCTGCTGCATGCCGACTGACAATTTCTCGATCCATTTGCCATCGATGTTCTCGATCCTCACTAAAACCCGCTGGACTATGTTGCGGCGGACTTTTTCTTACGAACTGCGGCGATGCGACCAAAATAGGCTCGTCCTCTTCTCCCACTTCTTCCATATCCGGCTCGTCCTGGTTTGGTTGCTCGAATTCGTCTACTTCGTACTCAACATCACCTTGGAAATCATCTTCCTCGGCCTCCAAAGTGCCAGCTTGCTCGGCGTATGGCTTCTCGGGTGACTCTGTTTCGGGAAGCTCAGGGTAGGATACCGCTTGTGGTGAACTTTGTCGTCTCGGATGAATTGGCTCCGGTTGAGGGTATTGTGGACTTTGTGAGACCGGAGAAGGCCCTTGAGCCAAAAGACTCGGCCTTGCGGAGCTATGGGTGTCACTTCGTAGATTATCAATGCCCCCACCCAATTTGCGCTTTAATCGTTCACCGATAAGACCTTTCTCTCGATCCCTCAGGATTTTGGAAGCATTGTCTGTAGCATTCTTGGCGCCAGATCCAAGTCCAAACTGTTTGGCCGAGGGAAGAGTATCCAAGGAAACCATTGTGAAGCCCTCGCTTTCCATAATAGAATCAAATTCTTCGTGGTCATCAGTCGGATCTTCCACTGCATCATAAGTAGATTGCTGGTGATCGGTCCCTTCAATTTGTTGTAGTCGATTCTCTCGAGCCCGGTTCTCTTCCTCGCCCGGCGAAGAAGTTGGACTAGGAGAAGGGTAGGTGCGTGGTGATGAGGTTGTGCCGCGGCGCGATGATCTAGCAGATGAGCCTTGCCTTTCTCGTGTTGGCGATGGCATCTTGGAAGGAGTAGAATGTATGTTTTGATCGTCATCGTGAAAATGGTGCTCTGTATCTGCAATTATGGGGGTATCATAGGTAGCCCTGCCATACTCGCGGCCAGTTTCATTGTTCCAGGTTTTGAGCTGCGCTGGCGTTGGTGCGCGAAGATTTGCAACGGGTAGATCGTCAGCCCCAAGAGAGTCGCTATCGATGCCTTCATACGCTCCCAGGTTGATCGGGCTCCATTGACGACCCGCATCAGCAACGTCCGCAGTCATATCCATTGGCGAGGGTTGAGCTGGTGTCGGCGCATCCTCAGCGACAAGTGTTTCCTGTTGCTGCGGTTTCGGCGTACCCTTTCGTGGTCGGCCGCGTTTCCTTTTCTCCGTACTGGGTTCGTTTGGACCGGGGGTGTGTCCTGGGCTTCCTGGCCATGGCGATCCGTTCTGAGGAAGGGTGTCCGACTTTCGTGGGCGCCCACGCCTCCTTGCGGGTGTTCTTTCCATTAAAGGGCTGCGCTCGTCTTTCAAAGGTACCATGGTCGTCACAGTAGAGGGTCGTCGTCGTTTGCGCGACGGACTGGCTTCGACTTGGTTCTCTTCATCTTGTGTTGCCTCGAGCGTGACCCGAATACGCCACGGGCTCACGTTGCCATCTTGTTGAACTTTCTCCGGTGAAAGTGACCTTTGGCGACCATTCAATTTCCTGCTCGGCGAACCAGGAAGCAAGATATCATCAAAGCGTATCGAATGCGCACTCTTCCCCGGACTGAGGCTCGCGCGCGGTCGCTTGGCCGGTGTTTGCTGACGTTTTATTATGGCGGGAGACATCCAGCTTTGGCGGCCGGCAAATGCTTTGATCGGAGAGGAGATCAGGTAGTCGGCGTCTCCTGGAGGGCCGAGAATATCTGGGGAGGAGCTTTGGCTGCGCGACGTGATTGACATGACGGGAGGACTCGAAGTGCTGGGATCTCGGCACGCGTGCCGCTAGGGGGCGTGGAGAGAGCGCACCCTGCAGAATGCTGGAGGGGTTAGATTTAACACCCCAGCGAAAGACAGTAGAAAAGGACAAAGTAAAGAAATCAAGATAAAACGGCGGGGCAACACATAAACAAAGCTCCCGAAACGGCACGAGTCGGTCACTGCGACCGGAGATTAGGTAAGCAAGTGTATAAACATGTTCATTCTTGATTTTTATTTCAATTTTCAATCTGTTCATCATATTATTCATAAATGCGCTTCCTTGTCCACATATTCTGGCTCCAATATCGGTCAAAATCCGGAGTCCACGACATCAACCGACGGGATTTGGTCCAGCTCGAGTCCACAGAACCGAGACACTTTCCGTACACAATCACATGCCATCTGGACATCTGCTTTGGAGACTCCGACTCTTCTGGCCCCTCGAATATGCCAGTATGTTTCTCGTGGTAGATTCTGTCCCATCACCGCAGGCAAAACAACTATCTCTGTATCTACGTCATCAAGGACCTGGCGATCCGAAAGATGCAAACCATAAGCAATCTCGCCGACCCAGAACCCCCAGTCACGATGTCTTTTGAACAAATCAAACAGGGCTATGGTATTTTGGGCATAAATCATGTGTAGCCAGTTCATTCCTCGAGTACGATTGGCTTCATCGCATTGCCATCCATCGCGTGTGAAAGAGTGTTCCTCTTCGCCCTCGGGCTCCACCCGACTGATTGATATGAGGGCTTCAGTAGGTCGTGGAAGACCCACAAGCGCGATTTCTTTGAACAGTGTTTCCCGCATGCGTCGAATCAAGGTTTGCCGCGCATCCGCGGTTGAGTAAGCGTCTTGGCTGGTCATGTACAGGTAGAGCTGGTCTGCTAGGTGGGGTTTGGAGGTCGTGGTGAGGGCGCTGAGGACAGTGAGATACCATTTGTCGCTGGAGATTTGGGATGCTTTGAAATCGGCCCCAATCTCTCGAAAGAGCTCATCACAACGCGGCTCTATCAATCCCAGATCAACTTCGCACTCCGTCATGGTTGATGTGGCGCGGGATGCTATACTACCAGATAGCCCCAGTAAACCGCATGGCACTGTGCTCAAGCGCTGGTTTATGCCAAGTGTGTCGATATATAGAACAAACTCTACCTACTTGGGGGTTTTAAAACTCTGCATGCGTGATTCAAGAATGATTTAATGATTGTCAACTTCCAATGACGCATGGTTGAAATATTCACTTGCAAAGTGGCAACCTCCGGATTCAATGTCCTCGAGACCTTTTTAAATGGCAAGTGCCAAACAGATAAGAAAGGAAGAAATATATCACAAAAGATGTTCTTGTAGGAAGATTGTTACCTACCTAGGTATGTCCATGGACCTGTTGATTGCGAACCTGGGTTACAAGGGGTTATATATCTATCCAAGCTATCTATACCAAGCATAACCATACGAACAGCCATTTCATTGGTTCCAAGGTTGCCAGTGGTACTGGCAAATGAGCGGATTAAGGCCTGGACAGCTCAAAGTTTCTGCCGGGGAACTCAAGCTACTACATCCGGGGTTGATGCATAATTGTACACCCTTAATTTAATCTCGTTGGCGCGTTCTCATATTTCTCCGCCTGCCGTTGAAGGTGCTAACGCCAATGAAGAAGCATCTCTCATCACTTGGCCTGGACCGACTGGACTCAATATGACTTATGTGCATGAAGAGTCTCTTTCTGTTCCCATATGCCCCGGTGTGCATCATACCAGGTGGGTTGTCCACCAAGATATGGAGAGTCAGTATGTTCCTATTGTCTAACCAAAAGCATGGTTAGTCTGCGGTATCCTTCCGGTATTCTGACATTCTTCCATTTCGACGCGGCCAACTTCAGCAATATTTGTCCCCGGCCAAGGGAGCCTATCACCCTCCGGAGCTTCCACTGCCTGGGGACCAGCTTTGAGGCGGCTGTATCCGCACACTGGCAAGATCTGTGCCTGGGATTCATAAAAGATCCCGTGCATGGCTTACCTCGCATGGGATGGGCATCATATAGCCCGAACAGCTCGGCTAATTTAATGGCAGCACACGGGAAAGTATCTCAACTGATGCAGTAATGCCCATAAGCAAGCTAACGAATGAGTGTGCCGGCATCCCGGGAACTATGACAGGAAGGTTAGCAGGTGTTTTGTGGCCCATAGCCCAGCCACCGGAAGACTTGAAATGGACAGACTCCCGGTCAAAGAGACAAAAGAAAGTCACATCATAACCGAGATGAATTAGATTAAAAAAGCAAGGTGAAATCCTCCAATGCGCAACGACAGTGATGCTGAGTCAGAGATCGACATGGGGGAAAGCTTGATGTAATTGGTGGATCCAGACCAGGATCTCAGACCGCATTCCCCTCCACCGGAGTTTTGCCAATGTAACTTTGGCTCCTTTGTTTACCCCGTTTTTCTCGACGCCTCACTGGAGCTTAACGGATCCACTGACGCACCTAAGCTGTGGGCTCGGATCTTTCCCCTCACGCTTAGACAGCTAATCCAATGGTTGAGTAGCATCTCCTCACCTGCTTTCGGATAATTCGTGATCTATCGACCCTTACCCCGGGTTTCCCTGCCCCACGCGTAGAACCCCTAGCGTCGGTACATGCGGATTGTAGACTAGCGCGTTGAATTGGCCATGTTGTCTGCCCATTGGAATCTTCTGACATAAAATGCCCAGCCTTCCCCTCGGCTGCTTCCGCTCTCTTCTTTATCCTGCACGCTTCACTCCGCGACTTCTCATCCTCTACTGCATCCTTCTCTTAGCTCTCATAGCTACAGGTATCAGGATGCATTTCAAGTCTTATGTCGCAGCTGCCCTCTACGGCCTGCCTATTTTGGCAAACGCGGCGCCGTCTGCTTCGACCACGTCGAGCAGCTCGTCCGCAGATTCCGCTCACTTCAAGGAGTACACGATCAAATCGGAGAACATCACCGTCACACTCATCCCTTACGGAGCGCGCCTCACCTCAGTTCTGGTCCCTGACCGCAATGGCAACACACAGGATGTCTTAGTTGGTTATGACAACCCGCCTGAGTACCTGCACGATTCCGAGACCAATCACACCTACTTTGGCGCTGTCGTGGGTCGCTATGCCAATCGCATCAAGAATGGTACCTTCTCCATTGATGGCAACACCTATCACATTCCAGAGAATGAGAATGGTGGCAGGGACACCCTCCACGGTGGCTTTATTGGCTATGATCAACGCAATTGGACAGTCACTGCTTACGACTCTTCGTCCATCACCTTCAGCCTCTTGGATGAGGCCTGGCAGGACTTCCCTGGCGATGTCATCTCGCACGCCCAGTTCAGCGTCTCCACTGAGAAGTCGCCCGAGAACCCCAAGGGATTGCCCCAGCTGACCACCAAGCTGATCTCCTTGGCCCTGACCACGAAGACCCCAATCATGCTCGCTAACCATCTCTACTGGAACCTCAACGCCTTCAAGGAGGAAACCATCTTGGAGAATACCTACCTGTCAATGCCCCTTTCCCAGCGCTTCATCGGCTGTGACTCCCTCGAGATCCCCACCGGCGCGATCCTGGATGTCAGCACTGCTTACGAGGGTGCCCTGGACTTCACCGAGCCCAAGCTTGTCGGCCAGGATATCAACAAGACCGCCGGTCTCTGTGGCGGTGGCTGCACCGGCTACGATACCTGCTTCATCCTCGACCGCCCCGCCGCCTACGCCGCCGAGAACTCGATGGTCCCATCTGTGCGCCTGGCATCTGACACCACTGGCATCAGTCTCGATGTTGCAACCAACCAAGCTGCTCTGCAGATCTACTCCTGCAACGGCCAGAACGGTACCATTCCTACCAAGGAGTCGCAGGCCAAGCGCAACAAGGAGCAGGATGGCAATCCCGGCGCTGGCTTCGTCAACAAGTACGGCTGCCTTGTCATTGAGACCGAGGACTGGATTGATGGTATCAACCAGCCTGAGTGGGGCCGTGACCAGTACCAGATCTTTGGTGCTGACGATGGTCCCGCCGTTAACTGGGCTACTTACCAGTTTGGTACTTACTAAGCCTTACTTCGTTTTGTAAAATGCATTTCTGCATCAATACCATAATCTTGCTTTGATTTTACTTGGGCTGCCTTTTGAACTCTCAACTCAAGGTTCGTTTTTGTACATAGCCAAAACGTACACCCTTGATGAGCTGGGATCTGCAAGTCATTAACCTATATTAATGCAAAATACCCACTCTATCCTTCCAATACTGTAGAGTTTCCATTTCATTCGGATCCGAGACCCTTTCTGTTTATCAGGTAAAATCACCACTCTTTAAATCAAACACCCCTGGTAGACACTCGCGGTCAACCCTCCCCTACCAACATGGATATCTTACGGTTTAAAATAGGAATTCTCAGTATCGGCTTTTCTGCAAACATTGTCTTGGTGTATCTTGCTCACCCCTTCCCTAAATGCAGTTCCAAATCTTTCAAGCCTCTTTCTATCCCTTGTAGCTCCCTAACCACATCCACCAGGAACACACCCTGAAGCTGCTCGTTCGCTAGATCATTCTCCTCCAACCCAAAGTCGCATCCCAGACACTTGCGCATAATGGTTATGAATTTTGGCCCCATACAATTGCGCAACAACGGCATCTGGGCAAGCTTTTCAGCGACATGATAGTCAGCGTTTCTTTGTGGTGTTGACACCGGTTTCCGTAACCTTGCTCTCGCAGACTTTACAGCTTTGAGAGTATATCAGACCCATCATCTCCACTTCCTTTGACGATTTCATGCTCCCAATAATTTGGGTTAAAGGTCATTCGATTCAACGGGTTCAAGCGATGAGCTCTGTTGAAAAGGTCTTCATAAACACGACCATCATATCGGCCCAGCGCACTATTCCAACCCTGTCAGAGAAATTGCAAGCTTCCTTGAGGATGTGCTCCACTTACCTATCGAGCAAATAGTCTGGAATCATCCATGAGTCCACCAACTTCACAGCATGTGGCCGAATTCGCGCCATTAGGTCTTGGACGCGTGTTGGTAGAAGGTCAATATCGGACTGAGAGACCGCACCACAGCGGAAGACTAAATAAGTCAATTATCTGTTATAGAATGCGTGAGTCTGGTGAAGCTTACAGTCATATCCTTCGTTCTCCATGGTATATAGTGCAAAGAGACGATACAAGTCCCATAGAATGGCCTTTAAGGAGCTTGACAGCGTAGTATCGGTCGACAAAGCCTCGAAGAACTTGCTGACAAGAATAGATTGCGATTGGGCTGCTTTAGGTTAGTTCTGTGGTCATTTCCAGTGATAATATGGGCTTACCCTTGCTGAGCTTGTGTAGTTGGATAAGAAGACTATTCCAGCTTCTCTTCTTAAGTACTCGCTGTTCGTATGCATCATATGCCTGCCATTGATTAGCTGTGGTGTGAAGCTTCCCTTAATGCATTTCACGTACAAGTGCGGTAGCGCGCAGCTCGAAGGCCTTGGCAATTTCCTGATCACTTTCTAACACACGATATCCGGACTGACGAGAGACACCACGTCGTTCATGAATATATCGCTTGAATCGCGTCTCCGTCTCATCTGCACCCGGGGTATTAGGTGCTTCCGTCGCGGCAGTCATTTTCTTAATCAAATAAGAAGCAACCTGCTGTGTGATCATCCAGTTATCTCCTTCAACAGTCGGCTTGGAAAGGTAGTCATTATTGAGCTCAATAAGCCCACTTCCACCCCCAAAGCCATGCCCACCCAGGGCTCGTCGGCACGTCTCAATACCATCCGCAGTGAGCATGGTACAGAGACTCTTTAGTCCGGAAGACATACTGTGCATGTGAGCTAGAGAGCGGAAATCACCCCGCTCCACGTCTTGTCGTGCGTTTTCGTAGACATGGCGCATTGCGAGACCGGTGTAGTGTAATGCAAATGTAGTAGCTAGTAAAGGTAGGATACGGATTTGGACGGTTGGATAATCGAGGACAGACATCTCGGGTCCGGTGCCGTTGCTATCTCGGTCTGTGAATTGTCGTCGGATGGTGGTATAGCGTACTGCAACTGTGACTGCGCGTGCTAGAACTAGTCTAGCGTGATGAACTATCTGAGATCGCACGTAAGTGAGAGATCCGTAGACTACGGCTGGCTGGGCTGGTTTTGAGTAGGTGCCCGTCTTCTGGTCCACGCTCGAGTACCGTGAAAGCATGGCAGAGTGAGGAATGCTGGTTATGGATTAGCTTTAAAATCTTGCCAAAACTCGACTCTCTTGAGCATACCGAAAGTTATTGAAAAGCATGTAAGCATTGTCCATGGTGATATATCCGTATTTCGGCCCGATATCTCCAACAACCACACCATCCAACGGTTGGTGAGTATCCATATCTCGCACCTGCACAATAAACGGATGGGGACCATGAGACACGTATTGATCTGGAGACCCAGCTTTAGGAAGAAGTAGCTGGGCAACGACGATTGCATGATTGGCAATACGACCCAAGCTGCCATTCCACCATTTGCTAGCCGTGAGCGTCGGACTATGCAATACAAACTCGCTAGTTCGTGGATCCCAGCGTGCCTCAAGTTCCAAGCCCCGAACATTACTACCATGCCCGAGCTCTGTCTGTGCATAGGCCCCGATGATTTTCCACGACTCAATCAATGGCATCCAATGGGCCCGCTGGGCCTCATTTGCTTGCTCGCGGATGGTGGTGACGAACATTTCCAAGTGTAGGAAATATGGCGAGACATCGCTGACTAAGTACTCCGCCATCTTGTGGTCTTCATGATTCCATTGATGTTGGTCGACTAGTCGACGTAGCAGCTTTGCTCGAGCGAGCCCCAGCTTGAATCGCTCCGGCCGAGATAGGTTTTGTTGTTTGTCTTTGGCGAGAAGCGGCTCTCGCTGCACGATTGGTAGGATGCGAGCTTGCCTTTCCAAAAATCCATCAGACGAAAGCAGATGCTTCCCTAACTCCTCGGTTGAGATGCTAGATTGCTCTCGTTCGCGGGCAAGGGTTGTGGGCCCATCTGGTTGGCTTGGACGAAGTTTGTCAGTGAAATCGGGCATTTTGGTTCACTTTTTCGATATGAGCATCACAGAAGATAAAAGATAAATTTGACACGATCACCTTTGTTCAAGCTGTCTTAAAGCAAAATTTGGTGTATGTGTTCCTCGGTCTGACCCCAAAAATCACCGAGTGCCGATTGCCGGCATATGCCACGCGGGGAAGGTCGCGGGGAAGATCCGGGGGAAGTAGCCGACTTAACATGATGTGGCACAAACAGAAAGCGGAGAATGTCCTGGTTATATACCACAAAGGCAAGTTCTTCAAATGGACCATATTTTGAATTTTCATTCCGGAGGACGGTCAACAATGGGGGATCGTACTCAATTCGTACCCTCTCATGTGGGAGACAACGTGCTTCCTAATCTCCCTTTCTTCCACAAACTACTACGCTATGCTCAGCGTAAACCGTCACGGATCTCCATTCGAGACGTGAACGCCGGATTGGAGAAAACATTCCACCATGTCCTTTCAGATGCCTTGATCCTTCGAAAGGAGCTGGAGAAAAGGTTGAGTGCTGAAACTCTGCGAGATCTGCAAGAAGACAAAGAGGTCTATATTGGACTACTCGCACCGGGTGGCTATGAGTATACCGTTGGTTTCGTTGCAATTCTTGCACTTGGTGCTGCAGTAGTGCCAATGGGTAAGTCCAGACACCCCTCTGCAGGAACACAAAATCTGACCATATCAAGCTGCCGGGCTCCCAGTGGAAGAAGTCTCATACTTCCTGCTGAAGGCACAATGTGTAGCTGTATTGGCCGGTACAACCAGCGAGCCTGTCGCACAGTCCGCTGTACGTTCTATGGGCGACAAGAACAACTTCCATATACCCTGCATTTCTCCCATCGCATCCTTCTTCCAGACAACGCTGGTCGCAGCCAATGATATGCTCATCTCGTCGAACCGAGCCCTTGATATGAACAATGCTGCCGCTGTCATCTTCACCTCGGGAACAACTGGTCCTCCAAAGGGGGCTGTCCAACGTCGCACCTGGTTGACCGGTAATGCCGAAACCGACGCAGCCTTCTACGGCGTTACGGATGAGGATGTCGTTCTTCACGTCCTGCCAGTACACCATGCTTCCGGACTGGGACTGACTTTCCTTCCTTTCTTGACAGCCGGTGCATGCATTGAGTTCCGAAGTGGTAGCTTTGATACTGCTTGGACATGGGAGCGCTGGCGTCAGGGCGGGCTGAGCTTTTTCTCGGGGGTGCCAACCATATACATGCGAATGATGCGGTACTTCGAAGAAAATATTGCGACTCAAGCCCCCGAGATACGGGATCAATATATTAAAGGCGCTCGTGATATTCGCACTATGCTTTGTGGATCGTCGGCTTTGCCTGGGCCTGTGCAGGAGTTCTGGGAGAAACTCCGGGAGAAACCAATGATGACTCGATATGGAGCTACTGAGTTTGGGGCGGTCATCAAGACCGATCTCAGTCCTCAGGGTATGCCAAGGAACAGTGTTGGCCGTATCGTGGGCGGTGTCTCGCTCAAGCTCGAAGATGATGGTCATCTGCTGGTGAAATGCCCCTATATGTTTTCAAAGTATGTATTACAATCTGTTCATCAAAATAGAGTACTCTTCTAATCATCTAACTGCTAGATATCTCAATGATGAAAAGGCAACAATTCAAGCTCACGATAAAGACGGCTATTTCAGATCTGGCGACATCGCTCAACGAGAAGGCGATTACTTCTTTATCCTCGGTCGTGCCTCCATTGATATCATCAAGTCAGGAGGCTACAAAATTTCCGCCTTGGATATTGAGCGAGAGATTCTCGGCTTGGACTATGTATCTGAAGTGATGGTAGTTGGTGTGGAGGACGAAGAATACGGACAACGAGTGGCAGCCAGCATCAGCCTCAAGACGGACCAGAGCACAACACGCAAAACTCTCACTCTGGCTGAACTACGGGAGGATCTTCGAAGCAAGATGGCGAGCTATAAGATACCAACTATCTTGCGAGTGATCAAGGGTGAGCTGCCGAAGTCAGGAACCGGTAAAGTCCAAAAGAAGATTCTAGGGCCGCAACTTTTCCCTTCGAATTATAGAGATATTCCTGAGATTTCAGTTTGGAGCAAGAAGTCCAAGCTATAAAGCTGCATACAATTGATTTTCTTTGATCCCATAGAAACATCTTCCATATGTTGGTATTTTTGAATTCTTTCGCGAGTACAGTATAATCGAATCAAATCTTGACCTTGGCAGGAGCCGAGGTCATTCGACTATGCACATAACTAATCCGCTGGAACTTCTTAATTGCCTCACCCCAGAGCTCCTGTCGTAGCAAAGCATATACTCTAGTGTCATCAAGTCAGCAAAACAGACTCATATCTCAATGCATCTACAATATGACTTACCCCATCTTCGCCTTAGGCGCCCACTTGGCTGCAATTTCCAGTGCTTCATCCAGCATACGGTCCGGCTCAGCAATAGCATCCACAATTCCATCCTGTAGTGCTTCTTCTGCTGTCCACTTGTGTGCTTCCAAGAGCATCTTGCGCGCAACCTGAGGCCGTAACTTGAGTCTGGGAAGGGATCCAATTCCTTCGAAGTGCAAGCCAAGGTTGACAGGAGGCATTGAGAAAAAGCCTCTGCGGGAATTCATGACTCGGTAATCATGTGCTAAGGCCAGAGGGCAAGCACCACCGAATGTATGGCCCGTCAACAATGCAATTGTGGGAAATGGGAAGTCGAGAATTGTATGGATAAGCTAGGCAAGTCGTTAACACGAGAACCGAAAAATTCAATTGCCTTATCCAAACATTGAATAGCTTACAGGATAAAATCCGTCTGTGTTTGCAAATGGATTCTTGTCGGCTTCATCTAGCTCCAATCCCTGGACGGCCTCTATTAGCTAGTTTCTCGGATGATGGGGTCGCATATGCAATGCATACAGTGCACCAAAACTTAGCATCATTACCTCTTGTAATGACTGCACCCTCGGAGTCCGGACCAAGAAGTCTTTCGACTGTACGATAGGCTCGGATCATTTCCTGGCAATACCACGAGTTCAGTCGGTTCTCGGGTGGTTTCTGCATGGTGAGAACGAATACGTTCCCATGTCTCTCTAGGGAGAGATTGCGGAATGTAGGTATATCTGCCATTTTTCCGGGCTGAGGGATCAGTTTGCAAAGAGAAATAAGAAAACTTTCAAGAGATAATGGGTGAACTGTTTACTAGATGTTCATACATGTGGACTCCCCGCACCCCGGATCGATCAAACCCCACTTTCATTGGTTGCCGAAATGCCGAAATGCCGACTTGTGGAAGTGATCGTACTTCTGACTTGTACTGTCAATTTGACTAGGCCTTTGAGTGGGACATGGCCGAAATTAGTATAGTACTAGTGGCTGGGGGTAATTGGCAGCAGTGGAGAAGCACTGGTCCCATAAAACAAACAGGAAATGAGCCACCTAGTGGCGTTGAAAGGGAACTCAAGACTGGTGGACAAACAAAAAAGAACCATGTTGATAGTGCCTCATATTACGCTAATACCACTGAATGTTTTCATTATGACGGAATTTATGACAACAGTTTACATGGGTATCTATTATGTGCCAAGTAGTAATTTACAGTATCATGCCCACCCTGCCAGGGTCCAGCTGGAACGATCGCCCGCTCTCAGTCCCGATCGACGATCAGGCGCAGGTTCTGGATCTCGGGTGCCACCAGCCAGCCCATGCTGCAGGAACTTCTCACGCTCGATCTCCACCATGCCACGGATCTTCAGGCTAGTCATCAAGCTGGCTCCAGCCCAGGCTCCAAGAGAATCAATTTCCCGCAAGATTCCTTGGACAGGAACAGGAGTGTCTTTGTTCTGACGGCGCAGCTTTTGCTCCACAAAATCAATCTCGGGCTCGTCTTTAGATGGATCTGATTTCTCGTTTTCAGGCGAGGATGTCGTGTCTGTGGGAGTTGATTGATTCTCGCCATTGATTGGAGTTGAAATTCGTAGTTCTGCCAATCGCTGGCGTTGCCGTTCAATGACTTTGCCTCGAATAGGACTCCATCCATGCTGGTCAATCAATTGTGAAACATCCTTCAGAATCCGCTGCCGCAAACCAGGGATTCGAGCTCCGCCACCCACAAATACAATGCGCGACATGCATGTTCCACGCGCATCGGGCGGTAGAGCGAGCAAGGTATTGTAAACAAGAAGTGGAATTGGTTTCTCTTCGTCATCTAATTCACTTTCCGGCACATCTGCAGCAAAGAGGGCCTTCTCAACAGGTTCTGCAAGGCGGGAAAATGGCACCTCGATGAATTCCTGTTCCGGATTGGTTGGTGAGGGTATCGAAACGTTCTGGTTCAAGTGATCATTTTCCTCGTTCCGAGCTTCTGTTTTGCACCAAGCAAGTCGGGACGCAATTTCCTCGCAATATTTGAATCCCACGGAGATCTCATCGGTAGAAGCACCGTCTTGCCCAGAGCTATAAGCCACACTGGTAAGGATTCGGCCCATTTCTTGCAGCACGGCTTTCATTGCCCGTGTACTTCGTTTCGTGGTGACCTCCCTGTACTCATAGAGGCCAGTGGTGATGGTTTCCGCCCAGCCAAGATCTACCACCAGGGCAGATCGCAATCCCGCAGCGGCCGCTGACATAGGCGCACTCGGTAAAAGCGTGATACTAGGAAAGCGCCAGCGGCTAAACAATGTCGAAAGAAGTGATGACAGCAACGGATGTGGCATGAGAGAGGGTAATACCAAGACCAGGCGTGACGTGCCTGCGTCGGTCAAGAGGTATTGGTTGTAGGTTTCGCGAAAAGCACGTTCGATCTTGTCTTCGACCAACCCTAGGTCGGTTTGTCGCAGGTCCAGCCTCCACAATTCGTATTCCCGAGTCCAATCTTCGGCATCGACAGGTTGCGCTGACGGTCGTGCGCCAGAACCGCCCTCAATCCATCCCCGATAGTCCCCCGCTCTCCTCGATTCCTCGGGCCCGAATC
This sequence comes from Penicillium sp. S1602, assembly GCA_023626355.1. NCBI lineage: Eukaryota > Fungi > Ascomycota > Eurotiomycetes > Eurotiales > Aspergillaceae > Penicillium > Penicillium sp. S1602. Next base: position 29,455 of record JAMAGW010000019.1, on the reverse strand, counting down.
CTACCACGCAGACTGGGGAGCTGCTGCCCTCAAATCCAGCTCGTAGCCATCGCGCGCCAATTTCAAATATGATTGCATCATCTTCGTTGCGAAAGGATGAGCCCGGTGATGTGTTGCTGGCGAAGGAAGTATTGCCTGAGCGAAGCTGCTGTTGCGGAGTGTGAGGAGAATCTGGCCGAGCAGCCTGGCTTTGGCGCAAGCTTGCTGACGTAGACATTTTGTATTATTGTTTATCGGTGTATCGCGCCTGGTAGATGCTGTGTCGCGTAGCTCGGAATCGTGTGCGTGTTGGGGCGCGGATGGTGGATGCCCCTCGGAGCAACAGAAATCCCCAACGAAGACCCGCTTCAGCGAAGTGCCGGGTCTACAGCGTCATCGAAGTCAGTTGTTGTGATTCCAATGAGAGTATTGCAGTTTGCAGAATAATCGCAAGTGACAGGAAGCTTCAATTGGAGAATGGTAGAAGAGTGACGCGGGACTAACGTTCAACGGATCTACATCGGGCCGCGGTTTATTTACTCCGTCAACACTCACTCTCGACATCTTGCTCAGCTTCTCACCGGCGCCACATGGCTTCATGCCCTTTATCTTGAAGTGAAGCTTGGGTAGATGTCAATACCGGCCGTATGGGTATCCCAGGGTATGTCTAGCTCCGAACCCTTTTCCAAGGTTCTCATGCAGGCCACAATATATTTTTGCCCGGACGCGCGAGAACCACTCCCTAGCAACGCCACCAAAACAGCATTTGGGCGTTTCTTTCACATTGGTAAAAGAGTTTAATACTGACATAATTTAGCCTCATTCATGCCATTGGCAAGGGGGAGCGCATCTCCCTATCCAAATTGGCAATCACACATTTGGAGCGAACAGCAAGGCCAATTCGAGTTGCGGTCGATATTTCTATCTGGCTCTTCCAGGTTCAAGCCGGTCGCGGTGGAAAGAATCCTGAGCTGCGCACCTTGTTTTACCGACTTTTGAAGCTACTTGCCTTGCCAGTCCACCCGCTTTTTGTCTATGATGGCCGTCAAAAGCCTCCATTCAAGAGGGGAAAGGCTGTTTCTCCGCGAAGTTACGGCAACGCGCCAATCATCCAGCGTTCCAAAGAGCTCATTGAGCGGTTCCGATTTCCGTGGCACGAAGCTCCAGGTGAAGCAGAAGCCGAATGCGCGCGATTACAGCAAGCCGGCATCGTCGACGTAGTGATGAGCAACGATGTTGACGCGCTCATGTTCGGGTCTACCTGGACAATCATGAACTTTTCGAAAGAAAGCGGCAGTAGCTCTGCTGCGACCCATGTTACTTGTTATCGTTTCGGAAACGAGGATCATGTTTCAAATGTGCCTCTAAGCCGAGCAGGAATGATTTTGTTTGCCATGCTTAGTGGAGGCGATTATTTGCCAGGGGGTGTCAAGGGCTGCGGGCCTGGATTGGCCGCGGAAATTGCCAAAGCTCACTTTGGCGAGGATTTGCTTGAAGAGCTCGCATCCCACTCTCCTGATTTAGATACGCGTCTCGGCGAATGGCGGGAGCGACTACAATACGAACTGGAGGAAAATGAGAGCGGCTATTTCACGACAAAACACAAAGCTGTTCGCATCCCGGACACCTTCCCCGATCGAACAATTCTGGAGTATTACGCGGAGCCCAAGATTTCTACGGATGATGAAATGGCTACCCTAAGACGCCATCTGAGGCATGCCTGGGATCGCCAGATCGACCCTCTGGCGATAAGAACCTTTGCAGCCGATTATTTTGAATGGAATTATCGCTCAGGCGCCAGAAAAGTGATAAAGCTCCTAACGGAGCCTCTTCTCTCCTACAGACTTCGTCTTCAACGGCCTGTTTCAGGCTTGACACAAGGAACATTAGCTCCCGATTGCGATACGCCATGGATGCACAAAGTTTACAAAACTCGTGCGAATTTTGCCACTGATGGCACGACTGAACTGCAAATGGATATGCTCCCAATTGATATTGTCGGCCTTGATCTCCTAGCCGAAGAACCGAATCCGCCAGAGGAGGCTGTGCCTTCGCAAGAAATGGGCGAAGGAGACGAGGAAGATGATGCAGAAATTGCTAATGAGGCCCTCGAGGGACCCCCAGCGACGCCTACTAAGTCTCGTCCCAAAAAGCGATTTGATCCTTTCGCAATTGAAAAGGTCTGGATCTTTGAGACTATTGCCAAACTTGGTGTTCCCGATGCTGTCACCACGTACAACAAGGAACAAGCGGCAAAGGAGGCTGCGAAAGAAGCCGCGAAGGCTAAGAAGGCTGCACCAAAAAAGCCTAGCACACGATGCACTGGGCCCAAGAAAAAGGGACCTATCGATCCAGGAATGAAGCAAGGAAGCATCTTGAAATACGGAATGCTCACAAAGGAGAGATCTGACCTGTCCCCGTACAATAAAGCACACATTTTAGAGGTAGCTTCATCTCAGTCGACAACCAAGGAGCCTTCTCCAGGTTTCCGAACCCCACCTTCGTTCGAGAGCATTGACTTTGATGATTTATCTCCAAGCATGTACTCGCAGAATCAAGCTTCCAGTCAGATGCGCCATGCCTCTCGTGAGCTTGATGAGCTCGTTGACTCATTTTCATCACTGTACGCCGCATCATCAACTCCAAGAGTCAAACGCCATCCTATGGCAAGACAACTCTCGGTTCCAGCCCGTGCAGGGGTTTTAACGGCCGGAGGAATCGAGATTTTGGAATTCGAGACATTCGGGTTGTCACTTGCGGATACGGTTGTTTCGTCGCAACCCTCGGTGCCTAAGGGGCTGAAAATGAGCTACTCTGTCTCGAGCTTTGAGTCTTCGCGAGTTGTTAAGCAGAAACCGGTAGCCTCACCAAAAAAGCAAACTCGTCGCAATCCTTCGAGATTGGTGAAACGGTCGCCTGATACAGAAAATTCCCCGGATATTGACGATTTAGAGAAAGGTGTTGGCTCACTTTCATTATCAGTCAAAAATGCGGATGAACGCCCTCCAGACCAAGCTACACCTACGATTGGGTCTACCTGCTTGAAGGATGAGAAGAAGACAACCAACAAAAAGAAGCCTTCCAAAAAGGCGCCGAAGGAAGAGAAGCAGGCTTCAGAGGCTAAGCAAACCCTGAGCCACGTCGAGAACATCTCAATAGCTGATGGATTCTGGTTCTTTGACAAGCCAGCTGAGTCTGATACGGTCAAAAGAGATCCAGATGCGCCTGAGGGCGCAAAGCGTGACCAAAAGAAAAAGGACAAGACTAAACGAGTCCCCCGCGTTAGCTTTGTTGATTTGATTTGACCGCGTTTCTATACCCCTATCATTGCATTTTTTTTTTGACACTTGGGCAGGGACTCGGCGTTAATGGTACAAGCATCATGTCAAGCGTACATATCAGTTTAATCTGGATACAAGCATTGAGTCATAGCCTCTAAGCAGGGTATAATAATGGAATTTGGATCATGATACTCTAAAGTTTGCAAAATAAGAGTAAGCATAGAAATAAAAGTCTTGTCAAGCATTGAAGTGAGCGAAAGACCTTTTCACACTGGGGGACCCTTCCTAATTAGGCAAGAGTGAGTCGTACCTCCCACTATAAAATCCCCCTTCCTTTTCTTCTTCTTTTCTTCCTTCCTCACGCTCCTCTTTGGCTCTGCATTCCCCGCTACGGCGGCGTATGACCATTGGTTTGTCGTGATGTCTTGTAGACTGACTTTCTTTTATTCCCGACTGATGAGTTACCGTGGAGACCTTTTTTTGAGGGCATCTGACTACGCGTCTGGAAGCTGATTAAATTGGTCATGCTGGATGTCCATCGCACAGCGGGCATTTGGCGGGGATCACGGCCTGACGGGACCCCTCATACCTCTTGTTGCATCTGTTCTTTGTTTTGACTTTGTTAACTGACTCGATATGTACGTATCTTTGGTGTCGGTTGATCGAGTTTTGTACATCAACAAAACAAAATTCTAGATTCGTGAACGTCTTGAACTAGTGTAAATTGTAAAGTGATTGACTTGGAGGATTCATATTTTGTAAGCATGCTGGCCTTGGGAATATCGGCATGGTATTCTACATATATTTAAATATCTAATCGAAGCCTTCAAAGTCATCATCATCCTTGGAAGCTGGCTTGCCACCAGAGAGTTGTAATGCGAGCTGCTCCCGCCGCCGTTCCTCGTTTTTTATCCGAATGGACTCCACCATTTGCTTCGTCTCAAGAACCTTCTTCTTCTCCTCCTCGGGCAATAGTTCCCACTTTTCATTCTCCTTCTGTGCCTGCTTGGTCTCCTTCCGCTTGAGCCTCTTCTCCCTATTTTCTGAGTTTTGACTCCAAGCCGCACTCTCGGTTGCAATTCGTTTCTTTGACACTGGAAGGCCCTTCTTCTTCTCTTCCTCGGCCTCTAGGGCCTTCTCCTTGCGTCGCTTCTCTTGCTGCTTGTCTTTGTAGGCGTAGTTGTCCCAGTCATTGCTCACGCCCAATGTCCGATCTCCCTCGAATTTGCGCAGCTCTGGCATTGTGGGTAAGCGAAGAAGTCCCCAAGCTTTACCCAAGGATTCCCAGTCAAGATCTGGCACACGGAAGATACTGCTGGCTTGATGTTTACTGTAACTGCGGAGCCAACTGACAAAAGCCTTTTGAGCCTTGTCGTGAATGGCACGGTCTTTGAGAAGAGCTTTCCGGATGGACTGAGTTGCCACTGCGGCATCCACATCGGAGCTGGGTGTTGGGAGGTTGAAGGGGGCGACTGGGGTCTTGCGAACTTCCAGGAACGAAACATAATCTTCCTCTCGGCCGGGATGCAGAAGGACAATGCTGAGACCTCTTCGTCCGGCGCGACCTGCTCGGCCACATCGATGGATGAAGGTTTTGGGATCTGAAGGCGGGTCGATCTGAACAACTAGATCAACGGATGGAATATCCAGACCACGGGAGGCAACATCGGTAGTTAGGAGGACCGAAGGGGTTGTAGAGGTGGTGAAGCGGGTAAAGTTCTTTTGGCGGACGTTGGAAGCGTGTTTGCCATGAAGTGGGACTAGGAGGAAGTCGTCTCCCAGCACGATTGGTAGGATCATAGCCAAATAATCCACACTAGAGCATGTTGATACAAAGAAGATAGTCTTCTGGGGCGTCGGTTGAACGGTTTTCAGGATTTGCTTGAGCACTGAAAACTTGTGAGCCGGGGGCGTTGTGAGGTAGGTCATCTGCAGACTGTCCAAAAGTTAACACCATTGTTCAGAATAATGGACTGGAAAAGAAACCAACCTGGCAGGAGTACGCTTGTCCTCCGCTCCGCCTCCTCCTTTGACCTTGACAGCAATTTTGACTGGATTCCGAAGTCCCAGGCGGACAATTTGATCCACAGCTTCACTAATACTGGCACTGAACAATCCGGTCCTCCGCTGCTTGGGAAGATGTTGCAGAATCCTCTGGAGATCATCCTTAAATCCAAGATCCAAAAGCCTATCGGCTTCATCGAGCACAAGCATTTCGAACGAGGACTGTGGGCAGTGAACATGCGGGGAAGAAAGCAGCTCCAAAAGTCTTCCGGGAGTAGAGACTAGCACATTCGGCGACCGCTTGAGGAAAGAACTGAGATCTTCAGCCGGTGTTGTTGAGCCACCCAAGAGAAGTTGTGGGACGACTTTCAAGGTAGAGGAAGAGGACTTGGTCTTCGGGGCGCCTTCTTCCGGGGGGTGAATCGCTGCGGCGGACGGCGGGTGGAATTCCAATAATGAAAGCAGGACTTGATAGATTTGTGTAGCCAACTCTCTGTTCAGGAAGATTAGCGACAAAGATCTATGAGCAGTCCGTGCATCTGAACTTACCTTGTCGGGGAGATGATAATAGCACCAATATGGTGCTTCTTCAGGGGCTCATCAAGGCGCAGAAGCTTCTCCACGACTGGCATCAGGAAGGAAAGTGTCTTTCCACTGCCTGTGACTGCTTCAACGACAACATCCTTATGTGTCATAAACAGAGGGATTGCGGAGGCTTGGACTGGGGTCATTCGAGTAAAGCCCATGGAGGACACAGCATCCAACGCCCATTGCGACAATGGCGGATTGAGGCCATCCCATGATCTAGAGGATGAAGGTTTCGGCGCCATGATCAGTGACTTTAAGCCGAGGCTGTTGGATTGAATACTTTCCTATGATCGCAGATCGCAAATCGCAAAGAAAAAAAGTTGCCCCGGTCTTATCGATTAGTTATCTCCACGTGACCTACGGCATTAGGCGGATCACGATCTACTTTTCCCTTTCTGTCCTAACACTGCCTAACTCAGCTTGACATTTCAGCTCCTATTCAGCATATATATGATGTGCAGTGTCCATTTTTGTGTCTACTATTACACTTATCATAGTTCATAACGCACTATTACTTCCAAAAAATCGCCATCATTGAGTTGTTATCAAGATCATTGATACCTTGCGGCAATCTTGCCTGCGACAGCACAAACACCTGTGCGCGACCCTTAACTGGCCTTATTTGGTCTCGAGCACTTCCACCTTTTGCAGTGCGAACATCCGACATGCCGTCAACACCTACTACAATCCCAGAGACGCGAGTCATCTCCCCGTCGCCCTCCCTCTCCGATAGATCAGACGCACGTGATGGCTACTTTGCGCCGGTAACGCGATCTGCATCGCGCCGACAACAAGATGGGTCTGCCTCAAGGCGCACACGAAGCCCACCCGATGAGACACCATCAAGGAGTTCCACGCGACAACGTCGACCGGCTCGGCGGTCCAATCCCAAAATGCCAGCTTCACCACCAGCTACCAATGGAAGCACCAACGGTTTCCTATCACCCACGAAAGTCTCAGATACACTACGCGACCTATCGAGATCGCCATCACCACTCGGTCTGATCCCTCTGCATTCCCGATACCGCAGTTTCATTCACCGCCATGAAATTCCACGGAAGGTTCTGCACGTGTCAATTGGGTTCTTGACACTTCACCTCTATAGCCGAGGTATCCAGACACTTCAAATTACACCGGTACTCTTCTCTGCTCTAGTCCCAATCGCAGTAACGGACATTGTAAGACATCGTTCGGAGAAGGTGAATAAGTTCTATGTTCGTACTTTGGGTGCGCTCATGCGCGAGACTGAGGTCTCGGGCTACAACGGTGTGATCTGGTACTTGCTCGGCGCATATGTCGTCCTCCGTTTCTTCCCCAAGGATGTTGGCGTAATGGGCGTACTCCTTCTCAGCTGGTGCGACACCGCAGCATCAACCTTTGGCCGCATGTACGGCCGCTACACCCCTCGTCTCCGACAAGGGAAGAGTCTGGCTGGCACCGCAGCCGCCTGGCTCGTCGGCGTCGTCACCGCCGCCACTTTCTGGGGTTGGTTTGTGCCCTATATGGGTGCGTTCCCCAATGATCCAGAAGGCTCGTTCATGTTTACCGGCAGCCTGAACCTGTTCCCAAATTGTGTTCGGAACCTGGTGGGCTGGGATGCTGTTGAAACTTCATCCACCACCATCACCGGCCCGTTGGCTCTTGGCGTTATGAGCGTTGTTTCTGGCTTCGTCGCTGCCGGCAGCGAGTTCATCGATCTCTGGAGCTGGGATGACAACTTCACCATCCCAGTGCTAAGTGGACTTGGACTTTGGGGATTCCTGAAGGTCTTTGGCTAGACACATATTCACTTTCTCTTTTTTTTTTCTTTCTTTCTTTCTTTCTTTTTTTTTTTTGGCGTACAGCAATCTCACATACACATCCCTCCTCATGTCTTGGTAATTTACTGATGTTTAGATGACTGGTTTCTCTTTCGGGCATGGCATTGCATCGTTTTTTTTCTTGCTTAGACAGGGTGCAGCTTCTATGCTCCTGCCGATATGAACATTTCTCTTACTCTCTAGGCATTTTGTAGCCATTGCTGCCATAGGCACAATATTATTTACATTTTTGATACCACTATGTACTCCCAAGGTCTACTCATGCCTTTTCACTAGATGTTCACGGTAGGGAACGACAGTCTTACAGTATTATTCGAAATCATATTACCTCTATACTCGTAGACTGTTTTACCCGAACCCTAGCTGAACCACGCTAGTCTGATTTTAGCCAGTCTAATCCCTCCTCGCCGAACTACTAGTATTCACTGGTACTGACGAAGCAGTGATCCTTTTAGTACCGTAATACTACATGGAACCACACCGAATCAGCAATTCTCTGTCATCTTTTCCGCCCAAGCTCACTTCATGTAATGTTAGCCTCGACCAAATCGTTCTTCCATTTCAAACCTCAAAAGCAATCGAATAACGAGGAGCCAGTCATTCACTATGGTCTGATTGCATCCGTTAATCAGGTAGTAAAGGACGGTAAACTGCGAGATCTGCTGGCTCATGAACTCGGGGTATACTGCATGGAGATGGAAGCTGCGGGACTCGTGACTTTCCATGTCTAGTCATCCGTGGCATCTGCGACTACGCAGACTCACATAAAAATAAGAAATGGCAAGGGTATGAGGCAGCAGTAGCGGCAGCCTACGCCAAAGAACTTCTTTGGTAGTCCCTATCGATCAGGTCAATAATACTCCAATGACACGAGACCCTCTAGAAGACTCTGGTAAGAGAACACTGATTTAATTCGATGGTACTCGGTCTAAATTCGTTTCTAGATGTAACTAACTCAGCCAATCAATAAATGTTCAGCCAGCACGTAATGCCAAGAAGAAACCATGACGAATCACGAACGGACGATGACAGCCACGCCAAGCTTCAGACAACGGCTTTAAAAGCGGCAGCTCTCCTCAGCCTGTTAGGGATAGGTCGATGGAAACACCAACGCAACGCCTGTCAACGCGCAGCGTGGCAAAGAAAAGTGCTGTAACATGTTGCTCCCGTCTTTCATCTCGCAATACATCCATTCCATCCAGTCATTGAGTCACAAATGGTCAACCAACGCCCTATCGCAACAAAATGACAGCCAAAGATCTCTCAGCCATCGGTTGAACGATGTCTTTCTCCGTACATGGGACCTGGGTCTCACCGCGTTCGGAGGCCCGCCTGTGCACTTCCAGATTCTACATGGCAGGTTCGTCGAGGGAAAGGGGGGAAGAGAGCAGTGGGTGGATGAGCAGACTGTACTGTAGTACCATTCAGCCAGATTTGAAGTTTCCGTCAGAGACCTGCTTATAACATTTAAATATATAGTATCAAGAACTCTTCGCTATCTGCCAGGGTCTTCCTGGCCCTGGCAGTACAAAGATGCTGTTCTGCCTTACCCTGCTCCATGCAGGAGTTATACCGGCCCTGATGGCGTTCCTTATATGGAGGTGAGGCTGAGTTTGCACTTATACGTTGTGCCCACCACTAATCGTATTATAGTCTACCCGGTGCAGTTGGCATGTATGCCCTCTCAATCGGCGTTGGAAACCTAAGCAGGACTCTTCCCGAGCCCGTCTACGCCTTGCTGTCTGGCCTGAACGCTGCGACAGTCGGGATTGTCGCGGTCTCTGCGGTACAACTCGCGGAGAAAGCTATTCGTGACAAGATCTCTCGCATCTTGATCATCTTCGGTGCCTGCGCTGGTCTCTGCTATAACACGCTGTGGTATTTCCCGGTGCTGATGCTCGGTGGCGGTTTGGTTGTCGCTGCTTGGGATGGATGGCTCTATTCCCAAGTCCAGAGGGCTAAGACTGCTTGGCGGAATAGACACAACCGTCCTACGGACTCGGAGGAGGCAAACACGATCCCCGTGGAGATGGAGTCTATTCAGCCTGGAGAAGCGCAGCGGAGCGAGACGGTACGCTCGAGGAAGAAGGGTAAATCGGGTGACTCCCCGAGCACTTTTCCTGCTAATCCTGCTGGACCGTCGAGCTCAGCACAGTCAACCGAGACTGGAGTGACCCAGTCACCGAAGTACGTGATTCGACTCCGCACTGGTTTTGCCATAACGGCAGTCTTCTTTGGTAATTCCTCACTCTCTTGATCGTCAGTGTTTGGCCAAAACTAAATTTGAAAAGCATCCTTCATCGCTCTCCTCGTTGTAAGGGGCCAACTAGCCACACCCCCCTTGGTGCTGGATCTCTTCACAAGCATGTACCTCGCTGGAACGGTAATATTCGGTGGAGGGCCCGTCGTGATCCCACTTCTGCGCTCCTACGTCGTCGCCCCAGGTTGGGTCTCTGGCCGAGACTTCCTCATCGGTCTAGCCATCATTCAAGCCTTCCCAGGACCGAATTTTAACTTCGCTGTCTTCCTGGGCGCATTGGCCCTGCAAGGCACGCAAATCCCCACGGTCTTTGGTGCATTTCTCGGTTGGTTGGGAATCTTCGTGCCGGGCCTTGCGCTGGCAGTTGCGTTCCAGAGTTTTTGGAGCGTGCTACGGACGAAGGGTTATGCCATTCACATCTTGAGAGGTGTTAATGCTACCGCGATTGGATTGGTGTTTACGGCTGTCTACCGGTTGTGGGAGATTGGTTATTTGACGTCTCAGAATAGTGCTGGACAGAGTCTAGCTAAAGAACCGTGGTGGGTGGTTGTCACTACTATCTCCTATGCGGGAAATGCGTGGTTCAAGGTGCCTCCTGCCGTGTCTATTGTTGTTGGTGCTATTCTGGGTTTATGTTGGTACGGGGCTGTGGGACGGTAAATGTTCTTACTGGGTTCTTCCTATATAGAGATAACATTCATAGGTATTACTATTTCAAGAAGCCTGGAACAATGTAAAAACAACCCCATTCCTTATTTTAGCATGCGGGAGGTCCTGGTCTATGGTCTCCCTAGTAGAGGCTCCTGCTCCCTATCCACCGCCTGTTTTCTCTTGCCCCTCCGCCAAGCCGATACAAACAAAACACACTGCCCCATCGCAAAGACCCCATTATCAAAAGCGGGGAACCCACACAAGTTATACCAATACATTAGGTTGTCAATAGCGATAACGGGCCATGACCACTCGCCCCACCCCAATCTGGCATTCTCGATCGGAACACGCCAGATCCATGTAAAAGCCACTGCAGCGAAGACAACACCTTGCACCGCCAACCCGCAGATACTTAAAGCATTAACTGGTGGGCTCGACAAGTCTGGGCTCCTTGCACTTTTGATTTCCCGTAGCTGCGAGAAAACACCATATACCACCAACACTGTTGCGAGAGGGTTCAGCAGACACATGGAGAGGAAGAATATTCCCGAAGATATAGGATCACGGTCTGGAGAAGGAAAACCATAGAGGATATCCAAGATTGGAGGGATGATTGATATGGGGATGTAGACTGCGTATGCGATGATATAGAATGACTTGTAGGGTGCGTGTCGTAAACAGGCACAGAAACTGGGTGGTATTTTAGTTGAGACTTGCTTGATTGTACTTGAGGCCGAAGGTCGGACATTACTAACAGTGTAAAAAATGATAACCAGACCACAGCAGTCTGGTACAAATTCAGTCTATCTCCGAAAGTTGGAGGATGGTAGACGAGTGGGATGTCTTGTTCAGGGTGCTTGGCTATGAGAAGATAGACAAAAAATTTGAATTGCTCTGTTGCACAGAGGAGATTCCAAAAGACATAGTCCGTTGAAATCCCTTTGCTGGTCCTTTTTGTCCAGATGCGATGCAGTTGAGGGAGAAATGATAAAGCGGTTAGGATGGTGAGCGCCCTGCGGATTTTCAAATTTGTTAGCCGTCCTGTGTCTTTCTTCTTGCTAGTACTGTAACATACACTCTGAGACAATCAGGTATGGGTATAAGAAGCATCTTGAGTAGAATTATCCCATATAATACATGCTAGATCAGTTAGATATTCGGAGAGACGTTGAGGGGTTTCCCTTGGCTGTCACCACTTGCCTCTTCTGGTATAGCGCCTTCCCTTCAGCCCCAAGCGCAAGTTTGTTTGGCCAGTTTGCATATAATCTGCTTTATCTGCTGTGCGTGCGACGCTATGCAAAAGCCCATAAAGCCGTTCGTAAGAGTTATAATCCGTATCAATAAATCATGCCGAGCCAGTAACCAAGTAGGTCTCGCCGTGCGTGTAGCTTTAATTGGGGCACCAGTCCTTAGAGAGTGTATCTCGTGTCGGCGCCTTCTTTTTGTCATCGCGCGTTAGGTTGAGCCTAATGTTATGGACAGCGTCTTTGACCAGGTCGTCGCTTAGCCGGCCGGCAGCCTTATCCAGGTTGTCGAGGCCGTCCATCAGGCGTAGTGCATTCTCAATTTGATCGTAGTCGCCGGCGTTGGTACGCTTCCAGAATCCTTCCATAGCTATCTGGCGTCCAGCCAGTCGGTCGCGGATTTTGGTGCGCTGGCCTTCAGAGAGATCTTATCCAACAAGCCACATTGCCCTGCCATTGCCGTCGAATGCCTGCCGTAAGCTATTCAGCTTCCGTGGGCCCTGTGCGATATCCAGCATAGCGAAACTGCCGTCCATACTATACAGGAAGTCGATCGACTCTGACACATGATCGAACGTTGGTACGTGCGGCATCGTCGGGGCTTGCACGCTGGTACTAAACGTGGGCGCTGTCGCGTACGGGTTCGCGTGATGTGGCGGCATCGCTCTTGATTTATCCAGGCTAAAGCCCAGCACAGGTCGTAGTCTTCTTGTGTCCATGTTCAAGCCCATGAACAGGCATGTTTTGTGCATTTTAGTCCTTACTAGCATCCACAGTACATATACCAACACACAGGTGCAGGCACGCAGCACAGGGGCAACCTCGTCTGAATTCTTGTGGGTCAATCCCTGTCTGGTATTGAACGCACATCGCCTGCATGGACATCCGCAACCCCTATCGCACGCACACGGCCCTGCCAACACCTGTCGGACATTTCAGGGTCCTCGGTTCCTGTCAGATTTCCGGCGACCCCATCCTGTCATGAGCTGTGACCCATGCGCCCGCCATGTCGTCGTTCATCGCGTGGAACGGATTCACATGATTTTGATCGCATTCGTGTCTGTGAAATAGAATACGAGTCGCCTTCATATTGTGTTCACCATTCGCATTGTATATTTAATAAGTCTTGCGCAGGGATTTGTGGAACTTGGCAATGTGATCCAAGTCCCAATTCGTGACCTTCTCATTGAGATGCCCTCGGGCACGCCGCCCTCATGGATAGTAACAGCCACAGGCGTCGTTTCCACGATTTTCCTGCAAAGGCAGTCAAAAGTCTGTTGTCGAGGGCGAGCAGGGTGCTTTGGCCTTGCCAAATACCAGAAATTCTGGTCCATGCAAGTAGGCATCCGCACGAAATGGTTTCCGGTGAAGCGGTTCTGTGATTTGATGCATCGCCCCACAAGCAAAATAACATTGGATCAGCGACACATTCACCACTAAGATCACCCCGAGGACGAATTCATCCGGCGTTTGAAGTTACCTGGTGCGAACGACGTCCTGAATTATGTCTCTTAGTCCGTCCCGATCTCAGCCTTACGTTCCCTTTTTGGGTAGTATCCCTCCAGCTGGTATTTCCATGGAACGACGAATGACCTATAATACCGACTTCTTGCATCATCCTTTCTTTACAAGAGCCGCCAGGTCATTTGTGTTGTGACAAACAAGTGATTCACTCGTCCTGTCGTCGTGATCGCCTTCGTGACCCGTGAGCTGCTGACTCTTGGAGGAACAACTTTAGTATCAGTGTCCACAAGTTGCATCACGGACGTCGCATCTGACGGATGTGTCTCAAATATGACATAAGACAATGATCTCCATGTATCCGTTGTAGGTCTGCGAATTGACCCGCTGGCAGATCCTGGCTTATTTCATCCGTTGATGTAGGCGTCTAGCCAGATGTACTGAGGGAATGATTCTTTCGATTTTTTCTGCGTGACTCGCTTTTCTGTCACCATGCTTGCGTTATTGACTCCATTTCGCGGGTCCGGTCTCTTATCGGCCTAAAAAAGTCCCGAACAACTTTTGATAGCCCCCTGGAAGACTTCGTACAGGGAGCCTTTTTTAGATACACCCACAGGCAACCTCTATATAAATTTTGTTAGTGAGAGTAATCAGAGACGAATATGTTCGAGGACTTACCATGGTTGGTCTTGTTGGTCTTAGCGGCTGGTCTTAAGGGATCGTCAGTAGACGTTTCTGAGGATTGTCAGGGACATGGTTACCTTGAATTAACTGTGATCTGACCAAACGCCAGCACCATAATCAGATTCTGAAAGAACCAAAGCCTAGTCTGTCTCTGTAAAAGGATACCGGCCCCATCTGGGACCCCTCGGAGGGTGTGGGTGTGTGAGAAGGAAGAAAGAAGAAGAGAAGGAGAGAGGAAAGTGCTTTATATAGTGCAGAAAGTTGATGCCTACATACAATATTTCGTTTGACGTTCAGGTTCATATGTTGAAGTTGACGTTGAAGTTTGAGAGTGTCTTTCTGCTCCGAGATGCAGGAGTACAAAAACCAAATAATTGTAAACTTGAAATGATATGAAAATGGACCTTGGAAAATTGGGTTTGATAAGTAATAACCACTGAATCTGTCAGAATAATTCCATGAACCGGACGCCAGCCTCCCATAAAGCACCCTTGCCACCCACTACAATAAACAAAGATAACAGAAAAGAACAAATATTGCTGAATATTACCGGAACCTGTCCATAAGTGCATAATGATGCATCATGCAAATGGCAATACCATTAGTGGTTGCGGGTGCGCTTGCTGCTGCGTTCCCGTTCCATGCCCACAGACTGGAACATCTCGGCGCCGGCCCAAGGTCTTGCAGGCTGTACCTGCATACCGACAGAAACCGGGAAGTCAGGGTGCAAAGCAGAAAAGCGTTCGGGGTTTGATGGGGCGCCATTCGCGGAGTCAGAGGGAGGCGCGGAGGCAACAACCTCAATAAGAGAAGAGTCAATCCAGCCTGATGGCTTAGAGGTCAGACGGTCTAGACGGAGAAGATCGTCATCCACCTCCTCGTTCAAAAGGGAGGTCAGAGGAGGAGCATTGCCGTTGGGACGTGCGGAGTAGTTGGAGAGGACGTGGTAAGGCAAAGCGGGGCGCGTCGCAGGCTTATCGGCCAAATCGGCCAGAGCGCTGAGAGCACTGTGGGCAGCGGTTGTGCGAGTCGAGCGTGTAACATGGAAGTTGTGGCTTGCAGTGCGAATCATATCCGAAGCAGCGGGGGTACCACTGTCGTCCATAGGAGTCCCATCAGGCATATCTTCGGCGTCCGTGTTGTTCCCGTTGGTGACGGCACCGGAGCCTTGCTCCGCGCGCTTCGAGGTGGAGAAAAAATGGATAGCAGCGGCATGCGCTTGATTCGCGTGGGCACTGAGCTCCTTGTCGGTGAACAATGAATTGATCGAGTATGTTGGGGCAGTCTGCTGTGCGAGGTAGGCCTTGGTGCGCTCGGCCGGAGTTGTGCCACCCGCGTCCCGCACGGGCGATCCAACATCCTCCTCCGGCGCCTTGCGCTTGCGCTTGTTCAATTCTGCAGCGCCTCCGTTGCCCAATTCGTCAATATCCACACGGTGCCGAGTGTGGCGGGTCTTGCGGTTGCTGTGGATTCCGCCGGGGCTCGCGGGGTTGGTAATGCTGAACTGGTTGGGGTGCAGGAGGAGCGCATTGGTGTCCGCAATATCAAGTTGTTCCTTTTCACGCATCAGGCGAGAACGCTTGCTGGAAATGCTTTGCATAAGACGCTCGCGCATAGTTCCTGCCAAATGATTGAACTCTTCCTTGGCAAAGTGCACTCGGAATTCATATTCGCGCCGGTGTCGCTCGAGGTTGTTTTCGTGGCGGCCCTAGAAAAAAGTTAGATTAGTGATCAACTCATAGCCAAGGGCGTTCTTCAAAACATACCACAATGCGAGCCATATCCGCATCACGCGTCTCCTTAACATTGTTCACCTCATGCACGAATTTGGCATAATATGTCCCGGACAGGCTTGCCATTTCTTTAGCAAACTTGCCACCGCCAACAGTCTCCTCAATAAGCTGCGCAACATCCTCGGAAGAATCAGGAAGCGGACCAGCATCGTAGGGGTTCGAATTGTTAATAAGGGTCATATCGCATTGCAATGAATGCAACTGCTGTCGGAACTGGGCATCCCGGTTCTGGCTAAAAGTAGCAGTCAAATCATGAAGACGTTCTTGCAGGGCAGATCGACGTTTGTCACGTTTTGAAACAGGTCCCGCTGCCCCGGAGGGGCTGGTAGAACGACCGCGTGAAAGTAAGCTGCCATGGTAGGCGGGCCCGGCCCCGGGAGACGGGGGAGGAGAGTAGGCCATGAATTCGGTGCGTAGGTAGTCGAGAGAATATGGAAAGCAGGGCGGTGAGGTGTTTGTAGGCTGAATGACTCGTGGAATGATCGCAAAGGAGAAATTTAAGGCTTTTATAGTATATGCAGACGTATATGACCGGCAAAAAGTGAAGTGGAGAGGCAAGCCGCGACGTTTGTACTATGGCGCCCGAAAAGGGTTAGTGTCGGGGCTAGGTTTTTCCCCACCGGAGCATACTGTTGCCCTACAATTACTCTATGACAATTAGCACTATTGGCATTATTAGCACTATTAGCATGATTTATTCTTTGCAGAATCACAAAATACGAAGCAAACTATCATTGTGTGAACAAGATCAATCCTAAATTTGAGTGCGTACACCCATCTACATCCGTCACCTTATGAAAGGATAACCTATATCCGTTCATTCCAGGACTAAGTGCAAGTTCATAAGAAGCGTGATCACTATGAAAAGTCAAGGCGGCCGTATTAGAAACTAGAGCTCTCAAGGTTCTCGTGGCTCAGGGCCGTGAGCAATCATAATAGAGATGCGACCAAATCCCTAAATAGCTTATGCAAATTAAGCGTTATCAAGCGGGAATAGATATCTCTCAGTACGAACGCTTTAGATTGGACTTTGGTCAAAAGTACCTCTCATGCATTAGATCACCAACAACATAATCCTCCGAAAACAATGCGCTGCAATTACTCAACAGCTTCCGAGTTTGCAATTGAGAATCCTAGTGGAGCTCTAGTAAGCAGGTTCCCACCCATGCTCAGACCAGATAGTGATACTGACTCACTATCTTCCAATCACATCAAAATTAGAGTCGGTGAAGGCAATAGTGCCTGATGATGCCTGACCAGCAGATAGGAGAAAGGAGAGAAAAAAAGGGGACACTCTCACTTATGAAAATTCATATATTGGACTTTATAAACTTGTCTTATATATTAATCACGAGAAAAAAGAAAAAGAAATCATGAAAATCTTCGCCAAATGAGAACCAACATCATGGGTATTCACAATCATTTCCGTCCGGCCAAAGCACAATAAACAAGGCCGAAAAAAGTACCAACTCCAAGGACACCAGTGGTCCTATGACATAGCAGTCGACAGGAGCTGCAGAGAGATAACATGTTTTAAAACGTGGTAAGGGTAAAGAGGGGGCGTGAAGAGAAAGAGGAAATTTTATAGGGGTCGGAGAGTTGAGGGTGATTGCCTTGATTAATGGGTTCGGCGAATCACAAATACACCTAGCTCAACTCCATCGCGAGGCTCATTGTCCTCACCATAGGGTCGCTTGCGGATGCCTTCGAAGATCTCACTTAGCAGCATGGCAGAGGTGACTTCTTTGCTGTCGCCCATGCCGGAATTCATGGTCTTGGTTACCGGTGGGCGACGGCTGTTCTGCCAGTGCATGCTGAGAATCTCCTTCATGCGGGCCTTTTCTTGGTGGATGAACCATTCCACCCAAAGGTTTCGGTCCAGATGAGTGCTGGCCCGGCCAGCATCAGCAACTTGGAACTGTGAGGATGGTGAGCTCAAAGCATCACTAAGAGAGTTCAGGTTCGCTTTCATGGTAGCGAAATCGTCCATCTGGGAGACCGTTGATAGTTTGCCCAAGTAGCGGCCCACGTCCGCAGATAATCCATTAACCACGACGAGTTGGCGCAGGAGGGGGTCTAGAATGGGGCCTAGGTATTGGGACTTGAAGGTGGATGCACCTTTCTTGGTCGGGTACACGAAGAGAAGGGAGCCGCCGTTCGGGGAAAGCTCACTGAGACGATCGACGAGGAAAGATGGGCGGGTGGGGCAGAAGACATCACGGTATTCTTGGGCGGAGGGTGGGGGAAGATACCGCTCCAGGACGGAGATGTGAACGCTGTGGGGAGGAACAACGGGCATAGGAACGTGGGAAAGGTGACGTTGGAGAGGTCCACGGAAATCGTGGTAAGCACCAACTACTGCGGCGCTGGAGAAAACAGTGGCGTTGAAGTAGTCTTCAGCGGCATTGGGAGAGCGGGGAGTGCTTGGGGGAGAGTGAGGAAGGTTGGACAGGCTGAACTGTTCGGGAACAGCATGAGTGACATTGATGTATGGTGATTGGCCCGGCTGGAGGTGGTTGTGTACAGCCTGGACAATGGAGCTGAAGATGCTGTCGTTCCTGGAGGTGGAAATCGACTGGTCGGAAGTGCGCGGGTATGGAAGGGTTTGTGAGACGATTTTGACGGCGTCCGATCGTGGGTTTGACATTGCCAATGATGACACTAGAGAAATCAGCAACTGACCCATGGAAGCAGACTATATATCAAGGTCACCTACCAGTAACATTGATTCCGTGGTCTAGCCAAGATCCAACATCCTGCTGACAGTCCATCTCGTCGTGAGGACCAGGACTGCCACCCGAACTAGAAGAGCCGTGAGACAACCCGTCCGATGGGCTGCTCAATGTATCTGAGGGGCCGGTAGGTGATGTGTTCATTCCCGGACCATCATCCATCATAGCGGGGCCGTGGTGAGAATGTCCAAACAACAGCATATCCGACTTCGGGTCCCACGCCAGGTGGCTATCGTCTTCTGGGGGTGTGGGAGGTAGAGTAGTGGGGTAGTCACCCTGGAACGAGTTTGGGGAGTTCCAGGGCGAGGACTGTGTCGACGATGCTGTCAATGGTCTCGGCCCGCGAGACACGGTGGTGGACAGGCGCAGACGAGAATCTGTTGACCTGGTTCGGGATTCAATTCGAAGCGGCGAACCCGAGCTACGCTGTTCCCACGAAGGGAAGTGGACGGCCACACTGCCCTTGGAAAGAAACCGAGATACTGTAGATGGTTTGGTACGGACAGATCCTTGAGAGGCTCGTCGACGGAGCTTGACTGGGGAAGGGCTAGCGGAAACGGAGTCGGGAAGGGAGTGTTGGGAGCGTGGTCGTGAGTCGTCCTTGACGGCGTGCATGGTCAGATCACTGGGAATTGAAGGCCACCCGGTTCCATTGCACTCTTGATTCATCCAGGCAGTCCGGTCGGGAGGGCGGAGAGCGACGGACAGCATGGATGGAGCCGGAAATGGGGAGGACAGGTGATGTGTGAGGAAGTCCGGGAAGAGCAGGAAGTTCAGGAGGGAGAGGACTAGAATAAGAAAGGAAAGGGAAAAGAGAAGATGGAGTAAGGGGAGTAGAAGGTGGATGCAAAACTTGAGTACCGGGTACCCAAGGCCAATATGGTGGACACACGAGCAGCACAAGTACCCAGTACGGGAGGCAAAGAAGAGTTGGCCCAGACTTCGAAGGTCTAGACCACCCAGAGTCGTGGAGTCATCGGGTCCCAGTTTTGGTTTTTTTGACTTTTCTTTTTAATTTCTCCCCCGAATGTGGGGAGTTTTGTATAGGGAAGAGGTTGATTAAATAAATGTCATAAATTTTATGAAAATCTTCTCGAATCAAAACTCTCACGGAGTATCTAGAAAGTCCCTTGGAATCCCTTGTCGCAGTTGTTTGGGGGGACGAGTTGCTAAAAATGTGTTCACGCCAGAGTCTAGACGAGTCGGCGGCCAAAGCTCTGCAGCGTGACTGGCTGTGACGCCCCACGCGGGCTGGGGCGATCATTCTCGATTCTGCATCGAGTTGATTGAAATTTCATTTAGTACTCAATCTGATTTCATGGAACCAAGGTGCCCTCGTGTGTCAGATTTATGCCACTTGCACGGTGTGAATTGATTAATTTCGAAATTAAACGGGTCTGTTCCAGTCGCTTCAAGGGATCATGATATCGATCCAGCACCGGAATAGGCAAGTACCTGGTACCTCATCTGTTGTGTGCCCAGACCTCGCCCCCAACGTACCCTGTACCAGGACCTCACATTGCCGTTTCCGGCATCAGGCTCTTGCCACCGAGGGGTTTGGGCCCAAAACCAAAACCTAATACATCTCAAAATTCCAGAATCCCAGGCAGTCTTAAATTTCGGAAGAGTCTGGACTCCTAGGGGCGCCATACAAAGATTGATCTAACCTTGCCCGTCAAAGCACATCAGTTATACTGAAGACCCTGGACCCTTTCTCCGGAGCAATCAAAATCATGGACTGATCAAAATCAAGGTTGGACCGTTGGTTAATTTCCACCGTCCAAAGTACACGATCTGGTTCGCAGTCCAGGATGATTTCCCCAGTCTCCACCCGGTCGCAGATAGAGTGGGATCTTGCCACTGACGACTTCAAACGTGTCATCTCGCTAGAGTTGAAATCTACGGGAAAGCCATGTATAGAGATTCGGTAGTAAATAAATATATTGGAGATAAAATTATGATTAACATTAGAGCATCATAAAGGATTCGCTGCAGCGAACCGAATGTGGTAGGACCTGAGGGCCTGCATTGTGCGACCTGCAGGTCAAATGTGCCGTGTCCTCTTCTTCTCCTCTTCTTCCCGGGTCGCATGCTTACAGTAGAATATAAGCCGCGAAAAACATTGCGAATCCTTACGTCTCGTTGGTTCGCGTGCGGAGGGGAAACCCGGAAAGGGGTGCGGGGTTGACCATGTGTTGGCTTCGAGGCTTTAGAAGCCGGTTTTCCACACTTGGTGGCCTTGCCCCTGTGGACTCCCCAAAGGGGGATGCCGGAGATATGGAGCCTGATTTAACAGGCATGAGTTTGAGTGAGATTGAGGAATGTAGATAGTTCCAATGGAGCTATCCCCTTCTGCCAATATTTCACGAAGTCATGGATCGCTGTCGGGACTGGGTCGAGCCGCTGCCTAGCGGCTGGCGCATCTCCCGAGAGCAGTTCCACGAGTTCCAGGTAAGAGAAGACCGATAACGCTGCTCCTCGCGGCTCAGCTTAACCTGTTTCCGGGCAAAGCTCGAGGTCTTGATCGCGATTTTGCAGGCTGGGCGCTCGTATACGGGCGATGTCGCCAGCGAAGGCGTCTCGTAGGTGGGGGTATCCATGTTGGTGCGCAATTCATGGCATTGGCGAACAAGCTGCTGAACACCGTCGGTCAAACGGGAAGCGCGATCTTCAATGTCGGGCCAGAAAGCATCACCCCAGAATGGGTCCTCGCGAACGGCGGTCTCGAGCGCATTGAGCCAGCAGTTGAAGCCGGAGCGCGATCCCGCGAGCTGAGCGGCCACGGTAAGGAATCGGATTGTAGGCTCGGAATGGAGGACGTGCAGAACGATGCAGGTCGGGCATCGCGCAGTAAGGTACCAGTCGTGCTCTTCGATAAGAATACAGTGGAGCCAGGCAAATGCACTGCGCGCCTCACCGCGGAACGCCCTTTCAGGCTCGGCCCCCTTTTTGTTGGGTAAAGCGCGGGCGGCCACTCGTTCCGCCTGGTGGTTAATCAGGAACAGAGGCACGAGGAGGGTGTGAATAATGTCGCGATGCAGGCGGAAAGCTTCTTGGTCGGCCGAGTCGCATTCATGGCGGTGGGTAGAGCAGAAAGTCGGGCTTTCCATGCCGCAATCCTGACGGCGCAGCTGCTCCCGCATGGCGCGGAAGGCTTCATTACGCTCCAAGTCGATCTGGTCGCGTAACGACACGCGGAATGGGCAAGGGGTCTCGGAAGACATAATTGTGGGGACGTGTTCCTCAGTCGATAGAATTGTAGACACAAACTAATGACGAATTGAATATTCGACTAGCTTAGACAACCATGCCGCCATAGATTCAATCATGAGTTTTAATCTGGTATAGGAAGAATGGACGGGGAGGATTCAAGACGAATTTCAGGGCAATTTCAGGGTAAAATGCCAATGCCGGATGCGGACTGTATTATAGGGGATAACGCCCCCCTTTGCGGAAACGTCATGGGGACGAGCACGACGGGGGTTGCAGATCGCGCAGGGACTGTTTTTTTGCCTTTCAGGCCAGCATCCAGGGTAGAGGAGTCGATCGTAATGGATCTAGTCCCACTAGCTGACGAACGCGGCCGTGGGTGGCGCCTATCATTGGCGGATTTGGTCGGAATGGGTGGAGGCCTGTGGAGTTTAGAACACAGTCTGGACTTTCCATTTCCCAACCCGTGGCGCACAAGCATGGTTGACCACTCTTTTGCTCGTACTATAGATAGAGTCGTAGCTTCCCAAGTCTTACTACTCGTCACGACTTACCTAGATAACAAGCCCATCAGCAACGGAGACGCCCCGGATTCTAAGACATTCAAGCCACTGGTCGATTTTATTTGCGCGATCGTATTTTCATCTGATACATTTACTACCCTCCGATCGGCAGAGCGGCCCAAATTTGACCGTGCCCAATACCTAGACCTTCGATAGCCGTTATAGCGGGCCCAGTTGACCGCTCGGAATCCAGGTTGTGGGAAGTAGAGAAGATCGTTCCCGGCCAGAGAAAGTGGGGATAAGGGGTTCCCCAATCAGTTGATAGGCGTCCATTTTCCCTTTTTTTTTTTTTATTCTTCCCCCAGATCAATCATACCATGTGGTGTGCATTCCGATCATAGTGGTTTATGATAGGTTGATTTCTATAGACAAGAGTACGGAGCACATACAGATTGCATATATACGTACCCATTTTATCTACTGTATGGGCGCTAGTGAGGGGGTTAGGTGGAACTCGGCAGACTCCGGCGAAGTCGGAGGTTAACGATCGTCGTTAAATGGATTTTCTCTTTTTCATGGCCAAATTGTGATGGGGATGGCGAAATAATCAAGCTCTGGACCAACGACGGAGACGTATGTCTCAAAAATAATCCAGGCGTACGTGGTATCGGTGTGCGCTACCAGCGATCGGTATTGGGGTTAGGGCTGGACCAAACGGTTGAGTCCGCGTGGAGAACATTGTTCAATGGATTTTATTTAACCCTATTTACTGGTTTGTTGACCGACACAATTCTTTCCTATCAAAGCTTATATAGTTATACAGTTGTTCTAGTGTATCTAGTTCAGTATTATTGGCCTTAAAATAGTCCCAAATGGCTCCATTGACCTACGTACCCCCGTAATCTGAGGCAGGTTCGAGATTGGGGCGCAATCAAGACTGTTGCGCGCTAGCTGCCACTGCAATCTCCATAATGGTTAGTGGTTGCCAAGGTTTTCAACTGCCAGGAATTTCTACCTTTTCCCTGCTTGCGCAGCTTTTCGACATTTCCTTTTCCTTCATTGTCGTCGGTCGCTCTTTCCCTATCCCTGAAAGTGACTCTCTCGTTGTCCACAGGGTTTTGTTTGTGTGATTTCTTTTAACTAATATAGAAGCATTCCGATCTTGGCGGCTTCAATTTGATTGGTTTCTACAGTCTTACAGTTTCAGAGATAGCCTATCTTTCACCATGTTTCCCTCGCTCGCGCTCACCCCATTGCTGCTGGCCGGCTTGCAGGCTGTGACCGTGAACGCCATCCCCACCATCTCCGCCACCGGTGCCAAGTTCTTCTACGAGAATGGTACTCAGTACTACATCAAGGGTATGATCCGGATCTTTTCATTTTCAAGGATTGAAAGCTAATTGAGTCTCAGGTGTCGCCTATCAGCTCACCCCCGATGACCCGCTCACCGACGAGGCCCAATGCAAGCGCGATATCGTCCGTATGTCCGAGTTGGGCGCCAATGCTATCCGTGTGTACCACGTGGATGCCAATGCCGATCACGACGGCTGCATGACCGCCTTTGCGGATGCCGGAATCTACCTGTTCGTCGATCTCGACACCTTCACCACCGCCATTGACCAGGTCAGTTGATCAATTGAATTATGCATATAAATCCAACGCTAACGAGTGTTTGTAAATAGACCGCCCCTCACTGGAACGAGACCCAGTATGATCGTTTCTCCGCCGTTCTCGATGAGTTCCAGCAATACGATAACACCGCTGGTGTCTTTGTCGGAAACGAGGTCTTGACCACTATCAATGGTTCCATTGCCGCCCCCTATGTCTTGGCCGCCGCCCGTGATATTAAGGCCTACCGTGATAAGAAGGGATACCGTGAGATTCCGGTTGGATACTCAGCTGCCGATATTTCTGAGCTCCGCCCCATGCTGCAGGACTACGTGGCATGCAGCACAAACGCCTCCGAGCGCCTGGACTTCTACTCGCTGAACGCCTACGAGTGGTGCGGCGAGTCGAGCTACACTGTTTCCGGTTACGATGAGCTCCAGAAGAATGCTACTGGCTACCCCATTCCCATCTTCTTCTCCGAGACTGGTTGCAACACCCCGGCCCCCCGTACCTTTGATGACCAGGCCGCTATCCTTGGCTCGGAGATGGACGGTACCTGGTCTGGTGCTATTATTTACGAGTGGATCGAGGAGACCAACAACTACGGCCTGATCAGCTACGGCCCTTCCGTCTCCAACGCCGCTGCTACTAACACTCTCATTGAGGATGGTTACACCCGCCAGGGTACCCCTACCCCCGTCTCGCCTGATTTCACCAACCTCAAGACTCATTGGGCTACCTTGAACCCGACCGGTGTTTCTCTGTCAGCTTACAAGAGTTCCACCTCTGCTATCACCTACCCTGACTGCCCTAAGTCGACCTCTGGTGGCTGGGCTGTTGACCCCAGCTCTGCTCTCCCCACTCTTGGACAAACTTACAACAAGGATGCGGACACCGCTGACTCCACTGGCACTGGTACTTCTACCGGTACTGCCTCTGGCTCTACCGCTAGTTCCACTAAGAACGGTGCCGCTGGCAATGTGATGCTCGCTGGTAACCCCGCTACCGAGCGCCTGTTCACTGCCTCCATCGTTCTGTCCGGTGTTTTGGGAATGGTCGCCTTCTGGCTTTAAGCAAGACCCTTGCATAGAATGGGGGGTTCGTAATGTTTCATACGCATTGTGATTGTAGGATAGACCTCTTTCATTCGGTTACATATTGGTCAGCTGGCCGTGCGCATACGAGCCTTTTCTTATTGAGCTTTTGTACACGATACACGATATCACTAGCTATTTATTGTTTACAAGCATGCGAGTTTCTAATTAATTCGGAATTATATCATAGTAATTCTAAACAGTAAGAAATCTTTCGCATTGAATGCATGTGACAAATGAAAGCCTCTGATAAGGCGCATAGATTATATATTGAAACATTCCCCATGATACTCGTACACCATAATCCCAGGGTCCACGGATCCCTCTATTCATGAATAGCCAACCCTTCGATCCCAGTTGAATGAACATCTAGCGAAGGCAAAGACAACTGCGGAGAAACCCGATTATCCTCCATCATCTCCGCAAGCTCATCCTCATCAACCTCAAGCAACGAAGGCTCACTGTCATAATCAAGCATCTCCCCAAGCGCCTCACTATCACTCCCACCCTCAAACCCGAAATCGAAATCGGAGGCAGAAGAAGATGTCAGCATAGACATCTTCGACTTCTTCACCTGAAGCCTGCTCTCTTCAGCTCTAGCAATCTCCTCAACCCTGGCAGCCTCCTTGGCCTTATTCTCGTCCTCCTCCTCCTTCCGCTGCTTCTTCTCCGTCTTCTCAGGACTGACACAATGCAACGGAACACCACCCCCACCACCAACCCCCTTACTAACCGGAATCTCCCGTATGGCAGCCGCAAAACATTTCTGTACGCGCCTGGCGGTAGGTCTTTTATCCGGCTCTGGCGAGAGCATAGCCCGTAACACCATTAGCATTCGTGGTACGGCCCAGAAGACACGGTCGCTGGCTCTATCTCTTCTGCAACGTTTTAGGGCATCGCCTTCGATTAACGCGATCCAGGATTGCACTTGCACTGCGTTCCGGGCTAGATGGAAAGATGCATCTGCCATTCCGCCGCCGCGGCCTGCGGAGCGGTTTCGGGCGCTGCGGTGTGAGGCGAAGGAGGATAGAGAGCGTTTGCAGAGGTGGGTTAGGATATCGAGAATTATTGCTGCGAGGGAAAAGAGGTCTGAGGCTGCGGGGTTTGTTTGGACTGATTGCCAGTTTGTGAGGGAGGGTGTTGTTATTGAGGGTACCACTGAAGGGGCTACTGAAGGTGCCACTGAGGGTGGAGGATATGAGGACATTATGGATGCTGCGCCGGATGAATAGGAGGAGCTTGATGTTGAAGATGTGACTGATGGTGTTGGGACTAGGCCTTTGGGCCTTTTGTTCCAGATGCGGCTGAGGGTCGGCGGCTTGGGGCTTTGGGTTGCCTCGCTGTGTCCTGATGCTGCTGAAGACGAGGACGAGGATGAGGATGAGAAGGCGAAGGAGAAGCGTGATGGTGAATTTGGGAGCCCAATTCGTATTACTGTGCCTTTTGAGGCGGCAGAGTCGGGGCGTTGGATGTCTTGTGAGGAGACTGAGCTTTCGTCCAGGGTTGATAGGGCTACTTTTTCTGGTTTCCTTCTCCGGCCTGTTCGGCCTCCTGATGGGAGGAGTGTCCGGCTTGTTGCTTGGACCGGCTGTACTGGTGCTGCGGTGCGGACCCAGCGCTCTGGGGCAGCGTAGTGGTAGCTCTCGAGGTCATTGACTCGCGGTGGTGCGAGCAGTGAGTCCAGGACATGGAATTGGCCTAGACATATTTGAAAGTTGCTGTCGACGAGGACATTGGAAGGTCGTATCGCGCCGTGGAAGTGGCCGTGAGCGTGCAACCAGGATAGTCCAGACATCAGACAGTGTGGCCAGGTGATAAGGGTCTGGCGACGCTGCTCCTTGGGTAGCTTTTTGAAAGCCAACGGCTCATCGGTGAGGAAATTATGTAGCGTGCGGTCCGTCTCGGCACCAGTAAAGAGCACGCTGACACTGTCATCGACAAAATAGGAGGCGTGGATGGATATAACATGTTCATGGGCGAGTTTGCGGAGGGCCCGGATCTCCGCTAGGACTTCGTCGGCAGAGAAGAAGTGTGGTGCACCACCTACTTGCACTTGCGTTCGCATGAACACCCGACATACAGATCCGGCAAGAACGACCTTATCGACCGAATCGTCGCGACCCTGAAGCTCATTGTGGATGCCATTGGTTTTCAATACCTCGACAGGAACACCTTCATTGCCAGTATAAGAGACATGCTCGCCTTCCCCAATCCCGCGTACCGAAAAACGCCATTGAGCGTGGAAGAACTTCGTATCAAGGGAGGGATCGTTGCCGGCGGGCGATAAGGACAGGCGATCGACATTCTGCTCGGCGATAGGAAGGTCGTCATCGTCGCATGATTCGTCCACCAAAGCGAAAATGCGGTCGGGAATTCCGATATCATTCAGGATCAAGAAAAGACGCCCAGCCTTGAGAAGGATGTATTCCATGTATGTCTCACTGGTCAAACCCTCTCCCCATTTGGGAAGATCAAAGAGCCTCGCAACATTTGGGGGTTGTAGCTGATTGACGATATATTTGGTATTTAGCGTCGACTTGATTCGTTCCTCGGTCCACCAGAGCGAGGTGTATTCGTGCATGTTTTGAGACATAATGATGGCATGGCTTACAGGAGGAAATCAATCAAAGATTACATTTCTACTAGGAGGAGCGGTTTGGGAGATATAAAAATGGCGCATCACCATGGTTAGATATTGAGTTTGAGCCACAATATCGGGAACCAACGTAATGAGTAGCATCGCCCCTGGTCAGAGCCGTTAACTTAGTTGAGAAAGTGACTTCTCAACGCTGACTGGTTGATGAGATGCTTATCTCGATCTCCGCAAGGAGGCTCCAGGGCCAGTCAATAGCCCGGAGAATGGTCCGCACATGTGGCCGGCAGACTCCCGGTTACTGCTCGGAACCTGTTCTCCACGGCATGCGGCGAAAGCCCCAGAAAAAGAAGAAATAAAATTGATCGCGTGAAGGGAGAGTGCTACCATATGCATTGTGGTGGTTGAACCAATCTCGGGCCGTAGGCTTATCTACGATTTCTAAGTGCTGCCGAGATAAGCGGGTGATCTCCGCCGCGACAGCTCTGACGCTTTGCTTGTAAGGGAAAGAAATCGATAATTAAGACGCTATTCTTTTTTTTCTTCTTTTCTTCCTGAACCCCAAGAATTGAGGATTGTCCTCCAGCTGTTCATGCAGTCGATCCTTTGTGGAGTGGTTAGGGCTGTGCTTCAGGGCCTCCACCAGCGCAGGTCCGCGGTCCGTGATATGGGGCACTGGGGCGTGGCGAGACCCAAAAAGAAGCTAAGCGGTTTCGGATGACGCAAAGGCTTTCAGGGCACCCGGGTGAAGCTTGCACTTTATTCTTTGTCTCTTAGGTGGCTTTCCCATATCTTTCCAGCACTTCCGGCTCGGCGCAAGGATGGCCCTGGAAGATCTACTGTGGCTTCATGTCGTGTGCGCGACGATCTTCTTGGTGCTGACATTTATTTCAGCCCAGGGATGAGGAGTCCATGGATCACCTAGAAACTCAATGTGAGCAGAATGTCAAATACATTGGACTTTGCTTCTTCGAAATCTATAGTTGAAGTCGCAGTAAACATTGAAAGCGCGTATATTAAAGGGTCTTTGGCTAATAGTGTTCATACGCTTGAGCCTATAATATCCTTAGTAATAAGCCGAGGCACTCTCCCTCATCTAATTAGATTTTGCTTTCTTTTCATCAGAGCTGGGGCCACTTAATCTAATAGGATGATAGTAGCCGTGCTTCCTGTCAAAAATCGGGACGTGCTCATTGGTCTGATAAACGGCGCACTAATGATGACTATTCTTTATTTGCATATGTAGACCATTCCTGCCGACACCATATTGTTCTGATGTCAGCTCAGAACCCTGGAACTTGCAGGATGTGGAGCTTATAGTGGAAGGATCCATGGATTGGAGATGCGACCGCGATAGGGGTAACCCCTAATTGCTGATAGGATTCTAGAATTAGCTAATTTTAACACAATCTACATAAGACCCGAAAAACATGGTTTAAATCACTGCTTATACATCGTGGGTCCCTGGCCATGGACTTTACCAAGGTGGATTTACGCATAGTCCGGTTGCGTTGCAAATTGATGGAAATTTTATTTCGAATTAAATATTTTCTCCTTTTTTTTAAGCAGTTTAATTTACATAATTAAAGACAAAATTAAAGCCAGGTCAGTTAATACCTTAAGCTACTGCGGGTGAAAGGTGGTGTTCGGATAATCTGGGGGAAAGGGGGATCAAATATGCACGACCAAGATGGGCAATAGCTTGCGAAAGTGACCAAGAAAGATAGATTATCAAAAAAGTAGACGGGAATAAAAAACACTAAGTGAACAACTTCAGATCAATAAGAGTTTACAGGATCGGGATGAGAATAAGAGGGGGCGCTGTAATTAGGTGTAAAGAGACAGTGAAAGTTCCCTCAAGTATTAGTTCCAGGGCCCCCAATTAACAATTCAATCCGCATGGTCGAGTTGGCTAGGCCCTCCCTAGTACAAACTAGCCACCGACGGGTG